>MJUU01036347.1:1640-32218 GCA_002080025.1 Modiolus philippinarum | reverse complement strand
TGTTTTAGCTTTGTGAACCTCTTAAATCTGTAAAATCAAAATATTAAAGAGCAGGTGCACAACTATATCAAGTAATCAATTTATTCGGAAAGGCTCGTTGGAATATGATTTAGAGTTTTGAAGGAGTTCCACATAAACAAACAGAATTAACAAATGAGCTATTTTGGCTCAGTCAACCTCGAAAACTGCAAAATCAAAATTTTAAGTATTGGATGCACAACTGCATCAAGTGAACAACATACGCAGCAATTGGGTAATATTGAACGAGGGTTTACCCCGAGTTCAGTATTATCTTTTGCGCTCCGTTAAACCCAATATTGATCAAGTATAGAAGTGCAATAATTGTTTTATTATATTTGATTGACATGTCTCAAATCACTGATGACAAACAAAATGGGCGTGGTTTATCTATTGTGGGTGTTAAAGGGGTGTGGTCTGTAAACGGCAATCAAAGTTAGTGTGCAATATGATGATTTATCATGATCAATTGTGCAATATGATGTTTTATTGAGTAGGTTCATTTCTATATTTTATACATAGAAACAAAAGTACAAATATAATAATTCAATATATCAATTATGTTTACATATTCTGAAGCGGGTAGAAAAACTAATAACAGTTACAATTTTAAACAGAAAAGAGATTGTCATCACAGCATGTAATCGATGATATACAGAGTTGTAAGTGAAAACAGATTTTTATCTCGTATAACAATAAATGCATAATGTCATGACGCACCCGAAAACGTGTGATTTTGAAACAAGTGACATGGAAGATTTACTACATGTTCGGTCGATGTTATTAAAAAAATCTATGTACGAAATCAAACTTGATTTACTTAACAACATAGTACGAATGAATAAAAGTTTACTATAATTTTATTGAGTGGAGGATAGTTTTCTGTGAACATTTAATAAATAGTGTTTTTCTCGGATTATGTACATGTACATATCTAACTACAGTAACGTCTTTTCATTGCACTTTGTGCAGGAGTACGAGCTTGCTATAGAAAGTGATACGAAAAAACACAATTTTTATTTCATGATAATAGTTTGGTAGTTTGGGATTGTTTTCAAATATAGGAGGCAGAGCATTTACTGGAATAAATTTTATTGAACTGATTACTAGACTTTATATCGTAATGAGTTAAACATCTTTACTGCCAATGTTTTTATAATTTCCAAGTGGCTTCCTTGATAGAGCCCGGTTGCTCACAAATATGCTACTTTAAACAAGGGTATGTTACCAAAAACTTGAAGTCATCCGTTCAAAAGTTTCACTGTCGACATCACCATCTTGTGGACCGCTATGAGATATCTGTTTTCTGTTTCCCAGATGAAAACATATATTTTTCTTTAAAGCTTCAATGTTGTTTTCTTTACCGGATTTGACATGTTCAACATGGCGGATGTCTTACAAGAGCAGGGATGCTTACTCTACCGGTGCACCTGATCTCACCCATGGTTTTTTATTGGGTCCGTGTTGTTCATCTTTGTGTGCGTGTGTGTCTTCATTTTTTTTCTTTTCTGTGCCTTACTCAATTTCTTTGTTGTTTCCGATGTTGTCATTGTCCATGGATTGTTCGATTTGAATTGACCGTTCTGTTCTCACTTACTTATCTACATAATAACACCTGTTCAGATTTGAGGTGTGAAAAAAAAATGCATTTGGTTTCCGTATTTATATGCTGTTTTACTCATGGTTAACAATCTATAGTATATTTTATTTGATTTGAAGCCAATACTACGACCGAAAGTTAGACGTTTCATTTTCAGACACACAACTTATAGAAAATGACCATTTAAAAAAATTCTAAATATGCATTATACACTGTAAATACAGGATTTAAAAAAACGCTTAATACTGGAGCAAAACTCAAATTGTCTCTCTAAATGTAATAAATTTCTATAAACATAAGGATGCATGAGAATGAAAAAAAAATGCGGAAAATGTACACCATATCCACCATATATTTACTCCATATCCTTTTATTCACCATACAAAACAATTATGAAAAATGCGGCAAAAACTATATTCAAACATTGCTTAAGGTAAACGGTAGTGCTGTGTTTTGATATGAACAAAGGAACAAATTGTTTTTGAAAATGTCTCATTTGAATTTTCAAGTAAAGTTGAAAAAAATAAAAAAATTAAAAACACCTTTAAAATATTTGGAAAATATTGTACAATATTTTTGAAATAATTCAGAACCAGAGGCTCCCAGGAGCCTGTATCAACCGCCTGGTTTTCAGTTTCCACAATCAAGGTAACATTGTAAATTATACAATTGATCTTCAGTCTTTCAAACTTTTGTAGCTTGAACACTACCAATATCTTGAACTGTATTAAAAGTCTGATCATGTTTTACTGTATTTCTTTGTTCGGCTTTTTTGACAAAAACATTTTTGCTAAGGACCACTTTTGACACCAGTTTTGAAGTCGAGACGTCATTTTGTAAATGACGGTCAACATCGGTTTTGAAGTAGCAACATCAATATCTATTTGGAAACCAAACTTCATTGAAATCCGACAACATTGAATTTTCCCGCCTTTTTTGGCAGCCGTCAACAAACAATTTTCAACACCGGTTTTGAAGTAGTGACATCAATATCCACTTGGATACCAAATTTAATAGAAATGTGATAATGTTAAATTTTCCCGCCCTTTTTTGGTGGCCATTTTGAAAATAGCAGTCGACAAATAATTTTTAACATCGGTTTTGAAGTTACGACATCAATACCTATTTGGAAACCAAATTTCATTGAAATCAGACAATGTTGAATTTTCCTGCCTTTCTTGGCAGCCATTTTGAAACTGGTGGCCAACGAACAATTTTTAACATCAGTTTTGAAGTTGCAACATCAATACCTATTTGGAAACCACATTTCATTTATATAAAAAAAATGTCGATTTTTCCCGCCCTTTTCGGTGGCCATGTTGAAAATGGCGGTCAACTAAAAATTTTTAACATCAGTTTTGAAGTTGCGACATCATTACCTGTTTAGAAACCACATTTCATTGAAATCGGACAATGTTGAATTGTCCGGCCTTTTTGGCGACCAGTTTGAAAATGGCGGTCAACGGACAATTTTCAACACCGGTTTTGAAGTAGAAAACATCAATATCTATTTGGAAACCAAATTTCATTGAAATCCGACAATGTTTAATTTTCCCGCCTTTTTCGGCGGCCATTTTAAAAATGGCGGTCAACGAACTCTTTTCCACACCAGTTTTGAAGTCGCCATAGCATGGCAAATATTTCATCATTTTACGCTTAACCTTCATCTTCTATAGTTTTGGAAATAAAAGACGAAAAGACGAAAATTAAAAAAAAAAAATCGGTGAAAAGGGCAATAACTCCTATAAGGGTTTATAGATTTTCTTAAAAATTTCAGGGTGGGTAGATCTTGATATGCTAAACATTTTTGCATTTTACACTTGATCTCTAGCTGTTACACTTTTTGAAATAAAAAATAAAAAATGCAAAAAAAATTGAAAATTTTACGGAAAAAGGGCTATAACTCCGAGATGGGTTTTCAGATTTTCTTCAAAATTGCATGATGGGTAGATCTCAACAAGCTGATCATTTTTATCCCGTCAGATTTTTTATATCTGTAATGATTTTCGAGTAATTAGCAAAAAAAATGCAATTTACCCCTATGTTCTATTTTTAGCAATGGCAGCCATGTTGTTTGACCAGCCGCATAATCGAATACAATTTTGAGAAGCCATACCCTGGTGATGATTCAAGTCAAGTTTGGTTACATTTGGCCCAGTGGTTTCAGAGGAGAGGGTTTTGAAATTGTTGACGGACAGACAGATAGACAGACGACAGACAACGGACGATGGACAAGGGACGCATAGTGATGGAAAAAGCTCACATGGCCTTTTACTGGCAAAAGCTCACATGTCCTTTTAATGGCAAAAGCTCACATGGCCTTTTACGCCAGGTGAGCTAAAACTGTTATTTAAATGTTTTTGAAAACATTTTATCTTAATACTTGAATAACGTTTTCAAAAAAAAAAAACAAACAAACAAAAACAAAACAAAACAAAACTAAAAAAAAAAAACAAAAACAAAAACAAAAACAAAAATTAATTCAACTGATTTTGTATTAGCATAGCTCCTCAAATCAAAAGGTATAACTGTCCTGACACTCGTACTCCCTTAATTTTACATAATTATCTATTCTTGATTTTTTTTTTATTTATTATGCTTATGTGTGCTTTGAAAACTGTTTTCCATAAGGTAACATTTCAGACTGTTCAGCACTTGTTTATTGACAGACTGACACTATATAAGACCTTTTTTGTTAAAGACCCCGAATATATCATTCCCGTACAATTTGGTTCCTTTAGCGTTTCAGCTTACACAGAAAGGTTTGAAGCATGCTTTTCCAAAAGACAAATGTTTACTGTGCTAAGCGATGGTGGTCATTATTTTGTTAGATTGGGACATGCACTCCAGAATACCTTGTGGTAATTTGATAAGCTTTGGATTATTTAAAACATGATAAATGTGCTCTGATGCAAACAAAAAGTCACCCAAACAATAACAACCATCAGACTTTAAATACTAGTACCATATCTTTACATCATAAACAAATCCTCAGTATCTTTGAATTGAGTTTTGAACACTTGCTTATTCGCCTGTTTCAAAATTATTATGTAGCAGCAATGATTTTTGATAAATAGGGCCTGAAAAAATGTTATACCTTTCATACAACTTTTCTGATTTTTTTTATTATGTCGCCCCAGACGTAGTCGAGACGACATATTGTTTTTGGTCCGTTTCTTTGTTATTATTATTATTACGCAATCTTTCTTTCTTTCTTTTTTCCACCTATTTTTGTCCGGGCTTATTCTCAAAGATGCCTTGACAGAATTCATTCATATTTAGTACAAAATTGGATCACCTTGAGGAGATGTGCATGCAACCAAAACAATTTTCAAAATGGCCGCCATTTTCAAGATGGCTGCAGAGTTACATTGTACGTCGACACTTTAAATTTGTCTGATTTCAATAAAAATTACAAAATCTTAAACATGCCTTGACACAATTCATTTATTTTTGGCAATAAGTTAAATCACCATTAGAAGATGGGCATGCCACCGCTATTTACAACATGGCTGCCAAGTTACGTAAAAATTTCAACTTTGTCCGATTTTATCGAAAATTGATTTCTAGGTATTTTTAGACACTGCGAACAAGATGCAATGAAAAAGGAATCAAAATGGCTGCAATTTTCAGGATGGCTGCCAAAATACATCAAAATTTCAACATTGTCTGATTTCAATTAAAATTGATTTCTAGGCAGATTTTGACGCCACGGTCAAGATGGAATCATCAAATTGGCTGCCAGGGGCGACATCAGCTATTGCTTGCAATAGCAAATCTAGTTTTATTTTCTGTTTATTTTTGTTTCAATGGCAAATTCAAATAATTTTGACAATTTTATTACTGAAACGTATAACGGTATAATAATTTATCAAATTGATAATCTGGCGTCATTTGCATGCCTAACAGTGCTTATGGGATTGCCAAGGTTGATCAGGAGCAACCTTAGCGATAAGACGACTTTTTTCATTGAGTAGATATGATTACATTCTTAATATGTGAGAGGCTCCTAAGATACACCAAACTCTTTTTAGTTACCAAAAAAAAAGCCATAAGTTCAATTCGTAGACACCTCTTAATTTCATCTATCAAGGTCAAAGATAAGGGCTGTCAATCATTTTAATATTCTTTTTAGTTATACTCTTACAGCAAAAGTGGACCGTATGACTGTCTTATCTTCAGTTGTCAGTTTGATGTTGTAGTTGTGAAAAATAATTTGGAATATTTTTCATCAAAACAAAAAAAAAGGCTATAAACCCATTCAATTCGGAAAATGCAGAAAAAATTTACACCGTCATTAGTCAATAATAAGGCAGCAACCGTCGCTTATTTTCGGAGTTTAATCAACCACCATGACAGACGGCTAGTTTTATTTTTAACGTTTCAGGTATACCTCGGGCAAAAGTTTTTGCCTGGTCGTAGAGATTTCCTATGGTCCAATTTTGTTTTATGGGGCCAAAAGAAGGGTAATTAAATTAAATTTTCAATGATTTCGAATTTCTTCTTTGTTCGAGCTCTGTTTTTTCATGTATCATATGTCATTGAAACTGAATAATGCTATTTGAAGATCGAAACATATTTTCGGCATCATTTAGAAAATTATCTACTTAATTTTTTGAAGATATTGATCTTTTATCGAAAAAAGGGGAAATTCTGGTATCTTAGAGTAGTGCAGTTTCTATATTTCGTTTACATGCACGAATGTAGTAGTTTTTTTTCGTTTACATTTGTAATATACTTCACTAAAACATTCTTTCGTGCTAGGCTAGTGCATATGTTGTATAATTTTATTAAATTATGGACTAGTTATCCCTATCATATTAAGAGGGATATATTTCATTTTCAACAATCAATGACACAAATTCAGATCAGTCATTTTTACGGAACTGTATAGCTTATGGGGATATAACGCGTTGATGTGCATATTAACAGAAAAGTCTAAATAAAGTCTTTTGTGGAAATTTTTCACAATTTCAACTTAAAAAGTTAATCAAGTAACCACTAAAACAGTTTATATCTGTCACATATTTCGACATTTTTCTCGCAGAGCTCTGTTCTTAGCTGATTTTGACTTTTCTTTTTAGATCCTATTAGAATTTGTTCTCTGCCAGCTTTTACACATATTCCGGTTTATGGATGGGAGTAATAACAAAATTACCGAACAGAATTGTCAAGAGCCAAAATCCATGGGACAAAAAGACAAATCAGGTACATGGTACAGACATTTCAAAAGAAATGGTGGGTTAAACCGTTTTTATGGCGCACCGAACCCCCCTTCTATTGTTTTTCGAGTGTTTTCATTTGATCTGCACTGAAGAGACGTAAGTTATTCAAATGCGCATATGCAGAAATAAATTTATCCTTTATTTGCAATGGAATATATATGGAAACGTAGAATACTTATATTCATTTTTTTTATCCGTTGTTACATACAACTCCGAGAAATAAGCTGGACAAGTTTCCATAAAGTCTTCATGATAAGATTTTACAAACACCTGCTTCTCTTAAAGTATTATCCTTCTTGGGAAAATGATGTCCCAAACAAAAGGTCGTATTAGACGTTTTGCATCAAATGTGTATAAGGAAAGGTTTACGTATAAACGTATATCTATATATATTCAGCCCATTGAAGGTATTTTGATCCCGTAAAACTTTCATACGCAATATAACTTTTCATAACGGAATAATTGAATACATTTCAAATACTAAGATGTAGTACAAGAAATCCAAACTACGGTGTTAGAACGTTGTGTACTGAATTGTGTAGGTAGAAGAGCTAGGTGAATGATTCTCATAAGTTTAAAATTAAGAAACACAAATGACAAAGAAGGCATGAAAGACCAAAAGAAGATTTTTTTAGAGGATAAACACATAAATAGGGTAGCAGAGACGGTTATTTCGTTTGTGTCATCCTTATAAAAGCGGGGGCAAGTCATTCCATTTGCACCTCGTGACTTAGATCCAGTCAAGTGCCTTCTGATTTACTAGCATTCCATTAGGTAGCAATTTTTTGATTTTTTTTTCTGCGACAAGAGCTTTTGCCCGATACACACATTTATAACCGTTAAATTTTCGAGTTTGTCCACTAGATTTTTCTTTCTGTCTCCTAAAAAATAGGTACATGTATACATAACTTGGCAGTGTAAATAAAGACATGTCAACACCCGAAGCATACTATTCTCAATCAAATCTTACCAATATTTGCTTATTATACGATGGCAAAAAACTTGAGGTCGTATAATGGTATGGCGCAGTCGTCGTCGCTGTCGTTGTCGTCGTTGGCGTCGTCGTCGTCGTGGTCTGTAGACACTTTCGTTTTTTGTCTATAACTTGCGTTTCTATTGATCAATCGTTATGAAATTTTACACAATGTTCCTTAGCACAAAAGGAAGGCTTGTCCAACAAAATGAATTATCAAAGTCTAACACTTTCAAACGTACTAATTTTGAAGAAAAATCATTAACCAAACAGCAATACAACGATACAAAGATGCTCCAAGTTCCACCTA
Source organism: Modiolus philippinarum (assembly GCA_002080025.1). NCBI lineage: Eukaryota > Metazoa > Mollusca > Bivalvia > Mytilida > Modiolidae > Modiolus > Modiolus philippinarum. The sequence goes on along the minus strand of MJUU01036347.1, from coordinate 24,092 downwards.
AAGATAACACCTTGCCTACTATGTACTGGATTCCTAAGCTTCACAAAAATCCCTACAAACATCATTTTATTTCGGCATCGAGTAACTGTTCTACCACTAATTTATCCACCCATTTAACCAGTGCGTTCACCTGTATCAAAGAGTTAGTTATCAGGTACTGTGAAAAAACCTATCAAAACTCTGGTGTAAATTACTTTTGCAGTGTAAAAAATCCCATTGAAGTTTTGAGACAGTTATGATTTTTCTACATTTTATACAACCCTTCCACATAAATTGATTAAATCAAAATTTAGACAACTTATTAAATGGTCTTTCAAATTTTCTGGTCTACAGTTCATTGTTGTAATAAAAAGCAAGGATTCTTCTCTAATATCATTTACAATAATCATAGTTCCTGGACTTGTGATGATATGATTAAGGCACTGAATATTTGCTAGACAATATTTTTGTTCGTTTTGGCAACATCGTTTATCGACAGGTCATTGGAATTCCCATGGGTACAAACTGTGCACCTCTCATTGCAGATCTTTTTCTGTTCTGTTACGAACGGGACTTTAGGAAAAAACTACAGAATGGAACCGTACAAAACAGTGATCAACTTATTTCAATTTTCAACGATAACAGCAGGTATATCGACGATATCCTTACTATTGACAATCCCCAGTTTTTAGACGATGTCGACCTCATATACCCACAAGAACTGAAACTTAATAAAGCAAAAAATGATTCTAAATAGCGCCCATTTCTCGATCTTACTATCATCGTCGACTCTGGCAAAATTAAAACGAAAGTTTATGATAAAAGGGATGATTTTGATTTCACAATTACTTATTTCCCTTTACTTGAAGGCGACGTTCCTGTAGCTCCATCATACGGGGTGTATATATCACAACTAGTACGATTCACGCGTCTGTTCTGCTCTTGACGACTTTAATGAGCGTAACCTTGCTATCACATCCAAACTTTTACAACAAAGTTACAGATTTCATAAATAACAAAATACCGAAGTTACTGTTATTTTATTTTCTGCATATGCGCATTTCGACAACTTATGTCTCATCAGTGCATATAAAACCAAAACATTTGGAAGTCCATAACCCGAAAAACATGTAAAAGCTGATAGAGAACAAATAACCAAAAGGGTCTAAATAGAAAAGCCAAAATTCAGCTAAGGACAGAGCTATGCATGAGGGAGATACTCCTTAGTTATAAACAAAATTTTGTAAAATTTAGATATTGCATATTTCAATAAAATCGGTTTTCGGGTCAGCACCGAAGTACTGACTACTGGGTTGGTGAATACCCTCGGGGACTAACAGTCCACCAGCACAGGCATCGGCCCAGTGGTACTAAATAACAAAATACCGAAGTAACTGTTAATTTATTTTCTGCATATGCGCATTTCGACAACTTATGTCTCATCAGTGCAGATAAAACCAAAACAATTGGAAGTCCATAACCCGAAAAACATGTAAAAGCTGATAGAGAACAAATAACCAAAAGGGTCTAAATAGAAATAATAAATTGAATAACACATTTAAGAAGTTTTATAGAAGATATGAAGATTTGATTTCTAGATATGGTGCGACTCGCAAACAGCTTATTACTCAGGGCATTTCTCACCCTCGTTTTTTTGGAAAACTTGTTAAAAATGTCAAAAACTGATAAAAATCGAGAAAAACTGGGACGTAACTTACATTCTTTACGTAATAGGGAATATTGACAGGATATTCTTCATGATTCCGTTAAATTGGCTTTGGGATCCAATGACCTGAAGATATTACAGGTATACTGGCCTCTCACCGATACTGCCGATGTCTACTGAAATCTATGACGATTCTTTACCAAACCCTTCGGGGAGTTTTGAATTTGATCTTTATTCCGTAGTGCGCTAGTGTTTTACCAGCAGACTAGGCTCCTTGAGCTAACCGGCAGTTTTGACCCATCTTTCTAAATTACGTTTTGTCTTTTTCTTTCCTTCTCAAGATTGTGGTCTTGGAGTTAGTAGTCTACCTGTATTGGGTTTTATTTGTATGTTTTCTTATACAATAGGGAAACGGGATAGAGAAAGGGGAGGTTTGGGTACCCCTTAACCGGTTTAACCCTTCCGCTAGCTCTTCCTAGTGCCGGTACCAAGTCCGGCTATCCCGAGTTCCTATCGTTGTCCATGTTTGTCTTTTGTCATTTTATTGTTTTTCTTGTGCAGTTCCCTGGTGGATTGTGGCATGTGATTGTGATTTTCGGCCATTGTAGGTGTTTCCTGTTATCTTTCTTATATTGGTTTGGTTTTTGAGATTGGGGCCCTTCCTTTTTTAAGAAAGGGCCAAAAAGGGCAAAATTTGGTGGTTTCATATATTTAGCTGTAGAATTTTTATTATTTATCAGATTTTGATAGGGTTTCTTTCAGCGTACTCCTGAGGAAATTTTCAATCTCTAAGATGTCAACAGATTTCACCTCATATATACCGTTCATAAAATAAATGGGCCCAAAAGGGGCAAATCTCAAAAAGTTTATTTTTTTTATTTCAAGTCCAATTTTGATGCATTTTTTTTCATTGGATTCCTTATCAAACTTAACATAGCGCTAAACTATTAGATTTTTGATAACTTATTTGCTTTTGGAACTATAAGGAGCCAAACGGGGCCAAAATTGCAAATGTCCACATAACCTAAAATTTTTATTTTTCATCTGATTTCGATTGGATTTTTTTGTTTAGATTCCTCTTGTTGTAAGCTTTCAGTAGTATGCCAACTGATTTTCCCTAGCTCTTCCGATTTTCGAGCTATAAGGGGTCGAAGGGGCCAAAATTGCAATTTTTCAAAATATGTAAAATCTTAATTTTTCCTCGGATTTCAATAGGATTTTTCTTTGAATTCCTCTCGTTGTAAGCTTTGTGTTCATCTAGTTACTGTGTCAAGCTAATAACTGTGTCCAAATTCACTTTGAATAATACTTGTTCAGATTTCAGTGGTCGACATGCTGCGGTCATATCATGCTTTTCTCGGCGTAGCCCTTTATTTTTCTGAATGCCATAACCGGGAAGTGTTTTAAAGCTAAAGAGACTGAGCTTTCAATCGTACATGGTAGAAATCTTGAAAGCTTGTGAATATTTTTTTTCAAAAAACCATTAAAATTAATTGACCTATCTTTTACCAAATGCTTGAAATCGAAAGGTTCAAGCGGTCTTTTGAAATCGAAGGCTGTGATTATATTCATTGTTACTGAAATATAAAGTGATCTTTCAAAACAAAACACCTCTTGACAAGTACGCAAACTGGATATACGTCTAATGCTTTACATATGCTAACGATGGCTAAAGGCTAAATCTACAACATGCCGTTCGAACAGACCGCGCATTAATAACTTAAAATAATTGCATGCTTTTTTTTCTTTATGAAAATAGCAGAGAGAAAAAAGGGGGTATGGTGACAAAAACCGATTAAACCCTACCACTGACTTCTCTTAGAGTGCAGCTTTCCGGAATTCCTATAAAGTTTGTCTTCTGACTTTAATTATGTTTTTTTTTTCTTTTTCTGTTGTTATTAAGTTGTTCGGGAGATTATGTCCTGTAGTTAATTTGGGATACGATCACGGGGAATAGGAGGAGTGATAACGTATGAGTTTTGAGTTGATGTGCTTTTTTTTTAGCAATGGGATATATGCAGTGGCAGTTTTATATAAGCTTCTTCCTCTAGGATAAATAAATATTCTTGATTCAAAAAAAAAAGAAAAAAAGAAAAAAAAAACCTTAATGAGGAAAAGCTCAGTTACAAACATTTCATCAATTAAATAAAACTTATATGTAGGAAATCTAGATTGTAATGCTTTTTTTTATATCAACAGGTGTTTTGATTTCGATGCAAACAGTACCTTTGCTTTCAGGCCTTTTTCAAATAATATTTCAAAGAACTCTCAACAAGTACTTCTAAATTAACCGAGCAGACAGAAAGGTAAATGAATTCTTGTTTTTTTTAGTGTACGATTCACGTTCTGAAACACCATATACGTGATCTTCGAGAAACACACTCATACCAAGCATGCAAACGTATTTCTTTCAATGCGTCGGCTTTACAAACATGTAACATGTAATACAAATTTTTTCTCTCTCGATTGAATTGTTTCAGTAATTCATTAAAGAAAACTAACATAAAATAAATACACATAAAATGGTAAGAAAAATGACAAATACCATAACTTCAACTTGTGGAGTCAGAAAATAATCTGTCTTTTCAATTCAAATAAATTTTCTTGTAATTAACTCTGTGTTTGCTGCAAAGAAGATGGAAAAAATGTTCTATTACCTTGAACACCCCCATGATATCACAGTGACGAGTCGTCTCTTGTCACTGTCATCTTAGATCAAAGGATGATGTTTAGAATGAATGTGACGTTTTATTAAGAACAGAACACATGCATTTATCGACTTTCACGCGATAGCAGACAATTTGAAGGTAACAAGTACTAATGCTGTAAGTGAATCTTTTTTTTTTTATTGGAATAGCCTAAATTGATCTCGTACAATAAATATACTAGTACCTGAAATATTGCTAACTGGTCGTAAAAATCTAACTAATCAAATATCTGATTTGCTTACGGTTTATTTTGTTGCAGTATAACTGTTTTCTTTACACTATCAAAAATCTAGTTAACAAACATTGTAATTTATTTTTAAAGAGGTGCTTAGCACTGGTGCGAACAATGCCTCTGCTCTTTAAAATTCCTTAAATCCTTTTCCAATTAATGAGGGAATGGACAGGGGGTGCCATTATCCCGTTTCTATCCTTTCTCCTTCCCCTTTCTCTCGGTCTCCCTTTCTTGTCCTATTTCCTTCCCCCTCTTCTGTCCCCTTTCTCCTTTCCCAATTGGCCTACCATTTACTACTTTCTCCTGCCTCTATCTCCTTTCTTGCTTTACCCTGTGTGCCTTCTCATTTAGGTAAACTCGTAAAAATGTGAAAAAGAAACATCAACGAGTACATCGAAATAAATCGAGCAGACCGAAAACTAAATAAATATTCTGTTGTTTTAGAGTTAATGATGAATATCTGTCATATCTTATACGTGATCTTTGAACAATACACTTGTGCCATGCGTGAAAACGTATATATTTCAATACTTTAGCTTTGCGAATACATGACATGTAATATGAGTTATTTCTAAGTTGATTTTTTTTTTACTGAAAAAAATCGAACAGGCAAACAAAACAAAATAAACCAAGACAAAATGCTTACACGAAATAATTACAATGTCAGAAAATAAACCTGTCCTATAAAAAGTAGTGAAAATTGGCTCCGAGTTTTCAGAACATCTTTAATAGAAATTCGTGAATCTTCATGACGTGCAGACAAAGTAGTGTGCGTTTGTTTTTGAGCATGATTGGGGTAATGACGATCACGTTTGCTTGTGCTGGTTTGTTCATACATCTTTCAATGTTAATATTTGCTGTATATACAAAATTTTACTAAAAAATGACATTTATTTTATTGCTATTGTAAAATGACAAACTGATGCCGGGTTCTTTGAGATATAATTTACGTTACTCTCTCAATGTGCGCCTATACGATACGTCAATACGTATACGCCTTTGTATACGTCTTAGATGCAACATTCCTATTCAGGAACAATTTTCAATTTGTGCAACTAAACACTGTTTAAAGTTTAAGGTAAGTAAGTCATACACAAAATGCGAGACATAACTATTGTTGGTGACTATACTAATTGTCGATTAAGAACAAAAGGATAAGTAAACTGTTTAGTAATAAACGTTATTATACCCTCGCTTTTGAAAAAAAGATGCATATAGTATTCATTTTTTTTTTGTCTATCCGTTCGACCTTAATATCTGCAACTCCTTTTAAACTGCTAATGAAAACTTCAGGGATTCTCTATCGCAAGATGACACAGTGTACCATCGATTTTAGTGTTCAGATCTGACCAGTTTTTGTGGTTTCCCATAGCCAAACAGGGACTTGCCAGTTATTTTTCAAAGGGGGTACTGGTATGCAATCTGCAACTCATCCTAAACCAATGAGAAGAATGAGAACAAACTTAGAAAGGATCTTAATCAGATGACGCCATAGTGTACCTTCTTTTTTTAGATCTTGATCTGAGAAATTTGTGGGGTTTCCAATAGCCAAACTTAGTTTAAGCAATGTATTGTCATTAGGAGATAGATGCTATTATGCCGTGTATAACTCCTCTCAAACCAGTCATTGGAATTTCATGAAACTTTCAGAGAATCTTTATTGCATGATGCCATTCTGTTTCTTTTTCAGATTTTAATCTGGACATTTTTAGGAGTTTCTCATGGCCAAACATGCACTTAGCAATTCTATGTTTTGAGAGGTAACTGGTATGCTTTTTGCGACCGATTTTACACCAATAAATGAAATTTAATGAAACTTTCAGAGAATCTTAATTGCATGATGACATAGTTTACCTCCTGTTTTAGATTTTGATTTGACAAATTTTTGGGTTTCCCATAGCCATACATGGGCTTTGCCATTCTTTGTCATAGGGTATCGGTATGCTTTCCGCAACTTCCGTTAAACAAATTAAGAGAATTTGATGACACTTTCAGGGAATCTTAATCAGATGATGCAATAGTGCGCTTTCTATTTTAGACTTCGACTGATCGATTTTTGAGGTGTCTTATAGCCATACATGAACTTTGCAATGCATTATGTGAATTGGGTAATGGTGTGCTATCAGCAACCGCCTTAAACTAATGGATGGGTTTCATAAAACTCTTAGTTTACCTTATACAAATGATGCATTAGTGATCCTCCTGCTATAGATTTAGATTTTTTCCTTTTCCGGAGTTCCGGAGTTTCACATAACAAAACACGGACTTTGCTTTTTCATGTATCGCATGTGGGGCGTGAGAACCATTTACGTGAGCTCTGCTCAGAGTATTTCTAGTTTCAAATTGCTTGCACTTGCTTCTGTACACATTTTTTAGTTATCTATGTCAATATTGCATTATTTGTTTACAAAACTTTATGATAAAATGTTTTTTTTTTTTTAAATGACTCCCATTCGTTTTTTTAACAGGGTATTTCTATTGGTCTCTATTTTTGTCATAAACTTTAGTATTTATATTTCAGGTCGTCAAAAAATTTGAAAATTTTCATTATATGAATTTAAATGATTTATTTTTGTTGTATTACTTTGCCTTGACACTGAATTTTGCTTTATAATCCTTGAAAATGAAAATTTGTCTTCATGTAAGACAAGGGATGTAATTCATATTGAGGAGGGGTTATTGTTCTTGATTTTTGCTTTTATTTCTACCATAGAACATCTGAGAGACAATATCAATGATAATAAAATCAATTATATGAGCATATTTTGAGATATGCTTTAAAACGTTTGAATTACAAAAAAAAAATAATAATAAGTTTGAAAATTTGACCTTTGACCTCAGATTTTATACGTTTACGGCCAGTCAAAACCAAAGGGTCATATTATTTCCTTCAATATATGGTATAATTTAGCCGCGTGTCAGGGTGGTTGATTAAATTTGTTTTTTTAGACCTCTAGGTTGCTGCTCTAAATCTATATCATGTCAAACAATTTCTGCAATTACTTCATCAATAGGCTATTACTGTACAATATTGCAATCGGAAAGGTCTATAAAAGATGAAAATGCATATTGACCTCCTTTTCAATGTTAAGTCGAAATGCTATGTTTTAGTCTTATTTCGACTCCATGGGTTGGCTTCACAAAAATTTCGATGTTCCCTAAAACACATTATTGTAGTTCATGGGAAAAATTGCAAATATAACATTTATCACTGATCCAGGAGTTGAGGTTAAATTTCATTAATGCAATAATCGAGAATAAATTTATACCCTGATTACATAGTGTTTATTTATGAGTGTACAACATTGTTGGTAGTTTCATTTTGATTATCATAATCAATTTCTGGATGAAATTCATTGTTATCATGCTGTGTATCTGTCTTAATATAAACATAAGTATCATTTTGTGAAATGTATAGGTCAGGGTGAGCGTCGTTGTTTACATTGTCGGTTCTTTTCCTCTTGAAACGTATAACTAAGCAAACGACACAAATTGATACTGCTACGACAACAACTGCAACAGCTGCACCAATAATATATAGTAAATAACCATCTCCGTTCGGAGTAGGTGTTGATATGTTTTCAGTTACTGTTGAACCATAATACGATGATAATTCAGTGGTTACAGACGTTGTTGCACCTGGGATAACAAAAAAGGATATCAAGTGGCATGAAAGAAAATAAGCACTGGCCATCCTTTGATCATGTAGGCCTTTTTGCGATAAACAAGATATATTTAACAAGAGAAATTGTTTAATTTAGCCGAATTAATAGAGACGTCAATATATAATTTCAGATTACAGACTATTCATTTCCTTTTCAATACAAACTATCATTTTTGAGAACAACCTTCAACTCTATGTATTGAAATAAGTTTACAATAGCATAACATTATTTGATGTGTAGTACATACAAAGAAAATATTAGTATAGAAAACAATTGATGGACAAATGACATCAAGAAGAAGTAAATTGTATTACAATTGACATATTTTTTACATTTCCTGTTAAAGTCTACGACGCGTCTATAGCAAATACTGTTGAGATGCTACTTCATACTACCGCAATGGCAAGGCAGACTTGGTACTTAAACAACCATTTCTATAGAAATGCCTGTATCAAATTGGGGCTATTGGGTTAACAATGTTCCAAGTGGTTTTGCACCTACTTTGTCTTTTTATCCTTTGTATTTCGCCGCGTCAAATCAATGTTCGGTATTTTTTTTTTATTACCGTCATTTATATTTTTTACTTTGCATGCTCAAATGTGTATGGCGTTGATATGTTTTTTTTTCAAAAGTGGAAAAAAAAATTTGTAATGCACATTTTTATAATGGGATGTAATGAATTAAATGCAGAACCAATGATATATATATATGTAACTTCAAAAACAGAAACTCATAATACATTTAAACATCTACAATTAACAATCATAGGCCTTAAATCGCAGTAAAATCGAGCTAGCAGAACACAAACGAAGACAACATACATTAGTAGGCAAAAAACTAGAGGCTCAGAGACTGAGCCTGTATCACTCACCTGGCAAAATGCTTCTACGCCAAAGATGACTAAAAAGATGTTTTTTTACTAATGGGGTCAAAGGTTTAGCTATGTTTTTCATTAGCACCCATGTTTTTTGTCTGATCCTATTGAAATGAATAATTTTTGCAAAGGACCTTCTATATATTTCAGAGATGATGACTATAAGGATGGTTATCGCATTTCTGGCTCCAATGTTAAACTGTGTTCTGCACTGGAGGCCATCTTTTTTGTCAGATTACAGTACCTTCCATACATCCTTTCTGTAAAAATTGGTTGAACTTGCTTCAGTAGCGTCAGAGGAGATAGCAAATAGATGCTTTTCCCATAGGGTCCCATGTTAGACTATGTTCTGCGCTGGCAGCCATGATTTTTAGGGAATCGGAAAAATTTCGGCGATCTACATAAAAGACCTTCCATACACCATTCCTGTAAAATTTGGTTCAATTTGCTTCAGTGGCTTCATAGGAGATAGCAAATATATGCTTTTCCCATAGGGTCACATGTTAAACTCGGCCATGTTTTTTCACGGATCGAAAAAATTTCGGCAAACTAAGAAAAGGACCTTCCATACATTATTCCTGTAAAGTTTGGTTCAATTTACTTCAGTCAGAGAAGATAGCAAATATATGCTTTTTCCCATAGGGTCCAATGTTAAATCTAAGTTCAGCGCTGGCGGCCATGTTTTTCGGCGGATCGGAAAAATTTCGGCAAACTTAGTAAAGGAACTTTCATACATCATTCCTGGTTCAAATTGGTCCAGTGGTTTCAGAGGAGATGGCAAAAATGTGAAAAGTTTACGGACGAAGGACGACGGACGCCGAGTGATGAGAAAAGCTCACATGGCCTCTGGCCAGGTGAGCTAAAAAAAATAACAGTACAGTAAGCCTACTAACTCTCAGACCGTTATCTTGAAAAGAGCAATTTAGAAAGTTGGGTTGAGAAACTATACAAACAAAGGCTTAGCATAAAAACCCGAAAATGCTGCACTACAGAAAACAAGAAAACTGAAAATCCTAATTATAGATATAAAATATAACACATCCAAGTCATGCAATCAAAAAAATTAAAAACCAACATGCATCACTAAATTAGAAACACACACACATACACACTTTGTACACACTTAGTACTCGCAATAACAGATAACTAAGTACCGAAGTTACTGTGAATTTAATGTCTGCATAGTTGTTTTTAGATGAACTAATTCTTTGCAGAGAATGACTCAAAGTGGAGATATGTTTGTGACGAATCAAATTTTCTAATTGATGACAAATTGATATTTTTTAGTAACAGTGCGGTTTTAACCTCTGAACTCTTATCACTTAGAAAAGGTTAAAGATATGTCAAATCCTTTTACTTACTTCTGAAAGATGATATCTATTTGGACCTAAAGATCAAACCCGCTAAAATCTCATAAAAAATACCTATATTAAAACAGTGCAATTTTGACCACTAAGTAATGAACCATTTTAGTGCAAAACCCTTTAGTAGTTACTTAAGATACACCAAAATACTACTAAAGGATTTGTAAAAGATAACAGGAAACACCTAAAATTCCTGAAAATACCGTCACATACCACAACCTACTCAAGAACTGCAAAAAATAAATAAATAAATAAATAAATAAAAGGGGAAAAAAGGAAAAAAAAGATTATAATAGACAAAGCGCTATTGATAACAATGAGTGGAACTCGGGAGATCGGAATTTGATATCAACTAGCAAAAGCCAGCCTTACGGTTTAACAGGTTTATAGGAAGCCAGACCTCCCCCTTTCTGTCGGGTTCTCTATACACCTATAAACACACGAATAAAACTCAATACAGGTAGACTACACACCCTTTGACCATAATCTTAAAAAAGGAAAGAAGGAGAACAAACGTAATCTTGAAAGATGGGTCAATGAATGCAGCAGCATAACTGCCAGGTAGAACAATGATCTTAGATTGTTGATAAAACACTGTCGCACTACTGCAGTAAACTTCAGGAAGGGTTTGATAGAGAATCATGATGTATTTCAGTAGACATCGGCAGTATCAGTGAGTGGGCAATTCACTCTCAGGTCACTGGATTCAAAAGTCAATTTGTTGGATACATGCAGAATACCCTGTCGATACCCCTATTGCGAATACATTGTAAGCTAACTTTCAGTTTTTCTGAAAGGCTTCCGCTCAAACAGGTGCTAGGGCCCGTCTTGAATTTACTATGACGTATGAGCAAAGCTCATTGTTGAAAGCCTTATAGTGACGTCAAGATGAAAAACAACAATTAAAACCTTGTTCCAATGATAACTTTTACCATGTTATTGTAGAGACTTTTTCTCAGGTATATTTACTACATATTCTTTTATTGTTATTATGTCAAAATGAATCTAATGAATCAAACCCTGTAAAATTCTTAAATTATTGCGTTTGTATGAACTGCTCCAAGTTCCACCTAAAAATAACACCTTGACCACTCAGAGCTACCAAGCTTTTAAAAACATCAGTACAAACATCAGTTTATTTCTGCATCGAGTAGATGTTGTTTTTTTTAATTTATCCGTCCATTTAACCATTGCATTCACCTGTATTTAACAAACTTATCAGAACTCTGGTGTGAATTACTTTTGGAGTGTAATCAATAAAAAGACTTGTTTCGTCTATTGACACTTATGATTTTTCTACACTTTATACATCCCTTCCACATAAATTGATTAAATCAAAATTATCAAAGGGTCTTTCAAATTTTCTGGTCTACTGTTTATTTGTTGTAGTAAAAAGCAAGGATTCTTCTCTAATATAACCTACAAAAATCATTGTCCCTGGACTTGTGATGACAATGATTAAGGCATTTAATCTTTTGCTAGACAATACTTTTGTTCGTTTTGGCAACAGGTCATTAGAATTCTCATGAATAGATCTTCTTCTGCTCCGCTACGAACGGGACTTTAGGAAAAAACTACAGGATGGAACCGTACAAAACAATGGCAACCTTATTTCAGTTTTCAACGATAACAGCAGGTATATCTACGATATCATTACTATTGACAATCTCCAGTTTTTGGACTATGTCGACCTCATACACCCACAAGAACTAAAACTTAAAGCAAGCAATGATTTTAAATACTACCCAATTCTCGATCTTACTATCATCGTTGACTCTAATAAAACTAAACTAAAATTTAGATAAATGTAGACCTCATACACCCACAAGAACTGAAACTTTATTAAGCAAACAGTTATTTTAAATACTACCCATTTCTCGATCTTACTATCATCGTTGAATCTGGTAAAATTAAAACTAAAATTTATGATAAAATAACAAAATACCGAGATTACTGTGAATTTAGGTTCTGCATATAAGCATTTCGACAACTTGTGTTTCATCAGTGCAGATCAAATCAAACATTTGGAAATCCATGAACCGAAATATGTGTAAAAGCTGGTAAACAACAAATTACCTATAGGATCTAAATAGGAAAGCCAAAATCAGCGAAGGACAGAGCTATGCAAGACAGAGATATTCCTGCGTTTTAACAAAATTTTCTTAAATTTAGATATTGCAACTTTTTCAAATAAAATCGGTTTTCAGGCCAGCCCCGAAGTACTGGCTGATGAGTTGGTGAATACCCTCGAGGACTAACAGTCCACCAGCAGTGGCATCAGTCCAGTGGTAACAAATAATAAAATACCGTGATTACTGTGAATTTAGGTTATGCATATGCGCATTTCGACAAGTTATGTCTCATCAGTGCAGATCAAATCAAACATTTGGAAATCCATGAACCGAGATATGTGAAAAAGCTGATGATAGAGAACAAATTACCAATAGGGTCAAAATAGGAAAGCCAAAATCAGCGACGGACAGAACTATACAAGAGGGAGATACTTCTACGTTTTAACAATTTTTTCTTAAATTTAGATATTGCAAATTTTAAAATAAAATCGGTTTTCGGTATGACTTTAAATTCACAATTACTAATTTCCCTTTTCTTGATGGCGACGTTTCTGTAGCTGCATCATACGAGTCTGTTTATTTCTCAACTTGTACGATTGTACGCTTGGAAACGTAACTTCCACATCCAAATTTTTACAACAAGGTTTCAGATTTCATAAATTGATAAACACATTTAAGAAGTTTTATGAAAGACATGAACATTTAATATCCAAATATAATGCGACTCGCAAACCGCTTATTACTAGGCGCATTTTTCACCCTCACTTTTACCGCGATGTTGTTTAAAAAATGTCAAAAACTGATAAAAAAATCCATTCAAACTGGGACGTTACTCATATTCTTTACGTAATAAGGGATATTGACAGGATATTCTTCAAGACTCCGTTAAATTGGCTTTGGGATCCCATGACCTGGAGATTTTACAGGTATGATAGCCTCTCACTGATTCTGTTGATGTCTATTGAAATCCATGATGATTCTTTACAAATCCTTCGGGAAGTTTTAATTTTCATTGTTATTGGTTTTACCAGCAGACTAGTCACCTTGAGCTAGCCGGGAGTTAAGCGGCGAGCACTCCTTCACCCATCTTTCTTAATTACGTCTTTTTCTTTCCTTCTCAAGGTTATGGTCTTGGAGGTAGTCTTCCATTATTCTTTTTATTGGGCAACAGGTGACAGGTGTTGTAAGAATACTTTGTCAGTTAAGTTTATGCTTGTTAACGATCTAGCATCCATTTGTGAAGTCGCATGGATGTAGCGTTGAAATGTAGCATTGAATTTCGCTCAATCTGGTGCCAGGGGCCGTCTTGAATTTACTATGAGGTATGAGTAAAGCAAGCTTATAATTAAAGGCCTCATTGTGACTACAAGTTGAAGAACCACAAGAACAAAAAAAAACATTGTTCAATTGCTTAGTTTTGCCATGTTTTTTTTTGAGACTTTGTATCGTTTGCATTAATCCATATCCCTTCATTGTTAATTGAAGTTAGTACTCTACCTGTATTGTTTTTTATTTGCATGTTTATTATATTATAGGGAAACGGGATAGAGAAAGGGGAGGTATAGGTACACATAAACCAGTTTACCCTACCGCTAGCTCTTGCTAGTGCCGGTACCAAGTCCGGCTATCCTAAGTTTCTATCGTTGTATAAGTTTCTATCGTTGTATATGTTTGCCTTTTGTTATTTATTGGGTTTTTTTTGGGGGGGAGGGTGTGCAGAAATCTGGAATGTTGAGGCATGTGATTGTAGTTTTCGGCCATTGTGGGCGTTCCCTGATATCTTTCCTATATTAATTAACTTCTTTTAGCCGATCTGTTTCTCCACTTATTTGCGACCGATTTTATCCAAGGGCTTCTTCATAAAAATTGTAAAGTCCTTTAATTTCAGCTTATGTTATATAAATGATGTTTACCCCAAAACAACCTTGCTTTGGTTGTTTTCTTCATCTAATCTATCAACAAGAGGTAGAAACTAGAAATACTACACACACTTCCACATCGGTATCATTCTCTGATCTTCATCTTGAAATTGACAACAGAGGTACACTATACACTAAGTTGCATGGCCAACCCGCTTTATTCTTTCAAAAGTCAATTTCCCTATTCTCTCTAGCAACATTCTAACAGCACGAGCATATGGAGCTAACCTCGTCCAGTCATTCGCTACTCAACAGTATGCAGTCCATAAAGGACTACCTATTTTCGGTTGCTTACAAATAGACCACTTTAACAAGGGTATGTTACCCATAACCTGTAGTCATAATTACACAACTTTACGGTCGACAACTCAATTTTCTCGACCACTATGGGGTATATTTTTCCCCAAAAAAAATAATACCTCAGGGACAGGAAACAAAAGGCAAGTCTTAGGTTCTCTCAACAACCAATTTAAGATTATATTATTTTAACAAGTATGCACATACAATAATTAAACATTTTATTTTTTCACATAGATCTAAGGTTACCAATTAGAGTAAATTTTGAGAACAAAATGAGTCTCAGTCTTTGTGAAACTGTCATGCAACTATCAACGGAAACTTAAGGCCTAAAAATCCGAAAGCATCAATTGAAAAAAAAATCGCAACAGGTATTTTGGACCTGATCTTTTGTGGCATTTGTTGTAAATAGGCATTTTGGATCTGATTTTAATTGAATTATTTCCTAAGAGATCTAAATTGTAGGTATTTTAGTTTTTATTTATTTTCTTTCAACAAATTCTCATTACTGATTTCATAAATATTCAATCCTTATGTAAACTTTATTCAAAAAGTGTATATTTTGGACAATAATGACAAAATGCCAGTCCATATAGTGGTTGTTTATATATTTCTTTACAATTCAAATTTTAGGGATAACGCTTACTTCTGTTTTATATATGTAAGACTAATGTAAGATCTTTGTACGACCTCAGATCGGTGTCCTACTCTTAAATCTGTGTCCGATCTCTACGTGATACTCAAATCCATGTCCTACAAAAACTTGTTTCATCAGAGCTTTGTCCTTTTACGTAACGCTCTGTGACATCGACTGTTCACAAATCGAAGTACTATCTATATTCCGACATATTATACCCTTTCAATGATACACTAAAAGTTGTTGAAAGGCTAAAAAGGATATAGTTGTCAGTTTTAGTCGTTACCTGACATACATATATCTTTTCAGAGTTTAGCATTTGAAGTCGGCAGTTTACGCGCGTATGTCTTTTTCATATTACTATAATGAAACAATGGAGAAAATGCCATTAGCTGTAAAAATGCCATTATTGGCAAGTATCTCACGATAAAGTAATGGCAATGATAACCAGAATTGAAAGTATTTTCTTTTTCTTAATTGAGCGTGAAATATGATGGAATAAACATTACTCTCTCGGGTTAGTGCATCTGAATAACCTGTATCAAACCAACCAATGCAGTAGCAAGGAGAGAAAGGAAATAAAACGAAAGTAAAAGTAACTAACAGATTTACCTCTGTCATCTTAGTTTTATACATATTGTAAAGAAATTTAGTTACGATTGGGTAAAATTGTGGAAATATTGCAGTTGTCACTATTTATTTACTCTCGATAAAGTTAATTGCAATTGCGAAATTTATACATTTTGATTTCTGTTTTCAACGACTTTTTATGGATGTTCTATTGTTATAAAATTGGATTTTTTGCGTTTTAAATTTTCTTTGCAAAAAAAAAGTGTGATTATGAAATTTATTTTCAGTGATACATGTATGACCATGATAGAAATGCATATTATCTCGGTAAGATGTTGGATAATATGGTCCGGAATTATGAAATTTAACAAATACCACATTTCCATTGGAATAAAAAAATCGAATATATAACGTATTTTATATACAGAAGGTCAATAGACCTAAACTTTTAAATGTCAGGCCAAAATTTCTTCCGAAAATTAAAGGTATCGAATCATTTTGTTTTTTTTTTTGTTTCAATTTCGTAGTCATCATAACCGATTTTGGCGCTTTTTGTTATGTCTGTGTTAAATAATACGCATTTCAACTAATTGCATCGAATACATTATCAAAACTTAACACAAGCTATTATTTCATTGGATGTACAATTTTTTATTCACTAGTACTTCAGATTAATTTCAGGTTTCAAATTCAAAAAATCTGCAAGGATGAAATGTCTTTTTATTTATCTCGCACTGTCATTATGTCATGTGCTATTTGTTCCTTCATAACACTTGTTCCAAATGATAAAGCATTATAGAATATTTGTTAGAATATTATAGTATTTGTTTTTAGCCGGAATAAATGTTCTGTAACAATTGTTCCAAAAGGAAGAAATATTATGACAATGTTTATGATATTTGTTCCAAAGGAACTTTTGTTATGCGGAACAAATATACGTTGACAATGTTTGTTATTTGCACTTTTGTAGTCAAATACGTTGACAATGTTTGTTATTTGCACTTTTGTAGTCAATCGTAGCTACTCGATCATTTCCGCTACACTTAAAAATAACCTCGTATGCACATAAGAGAAAAGAAAGCGTGAACCGAACCGTCAATCTGAAAAGAACAATCCAAGGACAATGGCAACGTCGCAAAAACAAAGAAACGAAGACATAACATGACCACGGCACAGAAAAGAAAATGAAGACAAGCACATATACAAAAATGAATAACACGGACCCAATAAATACCATGGGTGAGATGGGTAGAAGTTAATATTGGGGGTTACTCTGGTATATTAAGACGGGGTCTTTATACACTTATCAAGATGTAATCATGAAAGATAACAGGAATTTCCTGCTTCATTACTGGGGTTGGTTGTATCTACATGTATATCTGCGGCAATCGATGGCATCTTTTCTATAGTGACAGCCACACATATTTGAGGAATTACCTGATATAAGGTACCAAAGGTATGTGTACTGTAGAAATAAGACACCCAAATCTATGCACAAAATTTTGAAAAATAGTCCCATAAAAATGCACAAGCCGTATACCAGTATATAGGGAGTGACACCCCTCCGGGAAAGACATCCTTCTTAAATTGTTCGCCGGAAGTAAAGTTACGAGGTCATATTATTCTAGTTAAACCACGTGTTCTGTGCTATAATCATTAGAGTATGTTGTAAAACCTTTTTTGAATTTACCAAAGGGTTAAAATTTCCACATAACTTGACTATGACATAAGATACAGATATCCTGCTTTTTATCCTCATCATTTGTATGCAGTTCATCATGGCAACACGGCAATTATAATATCTTAATCGTGGTACGACTGGTTGGATATCTATACATTGACTTGAATTTTCACCGTCACTGGAGTATTAGAATCCGTTATTTGGCGTGCTGTAAAATCCTAAACTTGATGCGTACGAGGTTATTTTTCCAGTAAATAACCGAGTCGTTACGATTGTTTCGTACATATAGTATCGTTAAAATACATAAATAGACAAATAAATGAAAATCGGTTGCTGCTTATGCACAAAAATGACATTGACTATCGAAACCCAGATGCCCATTCCACAAAACTATTTTGTGCTGGGGATTATCATGGGGTTGTGACGAAATATGTTTTTTTTTATTTTGCAAAACGTTTTAAGGGTATTTCTTTTTCATAAAAATTATATATTTTCAACGATGGGATCGGATATATTGCCGATCAAAATTTTAACGTAAAAAAACGCCAAAGAAACATTTTACAAAAAAAAAAAAAAAAAATTGTAGATCAAATAACCCCTGCAGATTGTTATGAAATACCAGATGACGGGTTTATTATCAACACCAATTATGTAATCAGGTAGCCTTCCAAAAATATTAATGTTGAATGTTTGATTTATGATATTACTTTGTAGAAAAATATTCTGATATATACTTTACCTATTGTGATTGTGAGTGAATCTTCTTCTGAACCATGAGTGCATTTCCAAATACCTTCATCGCTTTTCTCAGCTTTTTCTACTGTATATGTAGTAACTCCTGATGTGATATCTTGTTGCATGTGTGATGGACAAGTTCCCGCTTGAACACCTGGAATAGGTGAGGAACATCTTCCTTTTTCAACATTAGACAGATAAAACACCACCACAGCTGTCAGTGGTGATACGTGACAGGACAGAGAAAACGATTTGCCTTCTGTTACCGAATGAGAGGAAGCAGATAATGTTACAGCAGCTGTAAAAAAAGATAACAATTTTAGCTTATTTTGACTTTCCATTTAGATAATATTTGGTTATTTGTTCTTTATCAGTTTTAAAACATCTTTGAGTTTATTGTCTTCCAAATTTTTAAATTTTATCTGCACTGAAGAAACATAAGTTGTCGAAGTGGTGATATGCAGAAACTTAATATACAGTAACTTCGGTATTTTGTTATTTATTTTTTTAAGATAGATTCCTAAAGAACAAACTTAAATTACGTCCAAAATATATCAATTTAAAGCTGGGGAGGGGGTATTGTGAACGGGATTCTCGGAAGGCTTATTCAGGGGGAGTTTTGAATTGATTTTCCTTCCGTAGTGCGACAGTGTTTTACCAGCAGACTAGGATACCTGATATTCGGCAGCTTAGCGGCTGATATCCTACAAAGTGTGGGATCTAGGTGATATAGTCTCTGAGATCTACGTCGGACAAGTTCATCCGTACGAGAATAAAAAAGAAGAATGACAATTTAAAATGTGTTCCCAAGCGAAAAAAGTCTCCCAAACGAACTCCCACATAGGATTCCTAGGCATTCCAAGACCTCCTTTAAAAAACTGAGCAGGGGTTCCCTTGTCATTTGCTTTAAACATTTAGTGGAAATCGAAATATAACATACAGAAGAAATCACCTTTTTTTCAAAATGATAGCGTTTTGGCTTGGTTTCCATGGCAACCAAATGCACCATTATCCATTACAACGAATTTTATACCGTGTTTCAAAAAAATGTAGGGAGGGGTTCCCCTCATGACCTAGATAATACACATAGCTGTAATAGATATACTATTATCAATAATAAATACATTTTCTCAAAATTTTTTATTTTTTTTTGTATGGTGTCATGGCAACGGTACTAATTTTTAAATTTGCAATCAAGTGGAACCCTTTTTTACAAACATCTTTCCTATGACGTTTCATGGAGTTGCTGATAATAGTTTTTAAGATACAGTGAAAAAATGTTGAAAAATTCCAAATATCATTGTCCCATGGGATTAACATTGAAGATCCCACCACTATTTGAACTCCTCAAATGAACCCTTAATAAACCCCTTCTGTAAATGATTTGCATGTTGCACCTCTACATATTAGGGGTTAACATCCTCCGCAGTTTGAAAGCTCTAGGTAAAACGGTCTCTGAGATCTGGTTCGGACAAGTTTATCAGGACGAGACGAAAGAAAGAAGGATAATAACAAGTTATAACTGTGTTCGCAGAGCGAAACAAAAAAGTCTTCCAAATGACCTCCCATATGGGATTTCAAGGCATAACAAGACTTAAAAAATTGAGCAGGGGTTAATTTGAATATATTTCTAAAATCAAAACATATCATGCAGAATATAGCATGTTTTTTTTCCAAAAATTATAGATGTCCAAATGCTCCAAATGCTCCAATATCCAGTACAACTAATTCTATGCCTTTTCTCAAAACAAATTTGGACTGGGGTTCCCCTTATAACCTAAGTTATGCAGATAGCTGTAATAAAAATACAAAAAACACGTTTCTGGCTTGGTTTCCATGTCAACTAAATGCTCCATTACCAATTACAAATTTAACATCTGGTTTGTAAAAAAAAATGGGCAGGGGTTCCCTTTATAACCTATACAGATAGCTGTAATGAGAATACAAAAACATGTTTTTCTGAAATTTAAAATTTCTGGCTTGGTTTCCATGGCAACCGAGTGCTTCATTATCTATTTCAACCAATTTCAGACCATGTTTCAAAAATAATTAGGGCAAGGGGTTCCTTTATTACCTAATACATATACCTATAATAGAAATACAAAAACATGTTTTTCTCAAAATTATAGTTTTCTAGGTTGGTTCCATGGCAACCAAATGCTTCACTGTTCATGACTATCCACTTCAGGCTTCTTTCTAAAACAAATGTGAGCAGATTACCCAAAAAATCTAGACATAGGTAAAACATATAAAACAACACTATATTCCCTTTTTTATCAGAAAATCTATTAATTTTTTAGAAAAAAAAGTTTCTGGGTTTGTTTCAATAGCAACCAAATGCTCTTTTAACCATTACAGCCAATTTCAGACTATCTTACAAAAGAAATATTGGCAGGGGTTCCCCTTAAAACATATGTAATACATATTGCTTCAATCAAAATATAATTATCAACACGAACTACTTTTTTCTAAAATTTTCATTTTCATTTTTTGTTTTGGTTTCCATGGCAACAGTATTCATTTTGAATTTTCCAATGCTATGTTATCCTTTCTTTTTTGTAATTCTTTATTTTTGCAATTGGTACGTTGCATAATTATGTACATAAACACAATAATGAAGACAAACATAACAAAATAAAACATATACATATACAATTAACACACAAAACATATATCAACATAAATATTTCATAAGAGAAGTGAGAAAGCATGAGAAACTGTAGTTTATGTTGTTAGTAAAGCAAAAAGATTGCACTTAGCCACTGAGATAAACTTAAAGTGGTAACCACATTTTACGTATTAAATCTCATGTGATTGTGTCAGTATACACCTGAATATTTTTCGAACTCCCTACAGTGTGATGTATAGAGTTCTTGCATCTACATACAAAAATATAGTATCTTAAAATAAGAACAACATTTTGCACAGTGTTGCTCTGTTCTCCATTCGCAGCCATTCCAAAAATTATGTTTGAAACATTAACATCTATAATCAAATTATGATTTTCAAATATTTTTTATTCCTTATGTGAATATTTTTATTTTAAGCTCATTATATTTTCGTCAATCGGTGCTATTAGTGCTTTGATTCACAGGCCAATATTTCAAAACAATTTCGGTTGTCATGGAAACCAAACCAAATAATGGAAATGAGAAAATACAAAAAAAGAAAAAAAAATACCGAAGTTGCATTAAAAACAGTAAATTTCGTTATGCTGTACACGTGTTTCAAGAAGTAACCTCTCATCAGCAGCATTACAATCAAATAATTGGAAAGCCATAATCAAAAAGTTGTAATAAAAGAAGTACTCATTACCAAATACATCGAAATAGGAAGCCAAATCCAGTACCAAGAAATAGTAGTTTTTGCTAATGGTTATATTATGATTACAGCAATACATATTAAATATGTTACAAGGGGAACCCCTATCCAATTCTATGGAAGGAGGTCTGAAATTGGCTTATATGGACAAAAGAGCATTTGGTTGCCATGCAAACAAAACCAGAACCTTATTTTTTTTGAAAAATCAGGTTTTCTGATAAAAAAGAAGGAATTTTGAGAAATATGTATTACATAGCTTATAAGGGGAACCCCTGCCCAAATATTTTTGGGAAAGTGTCTGAAATTATGTGTAATGGACAAAAGAGCATTTGGTTGCCATGGAAACAAAACCAGAACCTTTTGTTTTTGGAAAAATTAAGTTTTTTGATAAAAAAGAATGAATTTTGAGAAATATGTATTACAAAAGGTATTAAGGGGAACCCCTGCCAAAATTTTTTGGAAAAGTGTCTGAAATTATGTGTAATGACAAAAGAGCATTTGGGTGCCATGGAAACAAAACCAGAACCTTATTTTTTGGAAAAATCAGGTTTTTCTGATAAAAAAGGGAGGAATTCTGAGAAATATGTATTGCATAGCTTATAAGGGAAACCCCTGCCCAAATTTGTTTTGAAAGGGTCTGAAATTGAAAGTTTTGGTTAAAAGAGCATTTGGTTGCCATGGAAACAAAACCAGACACTTATTTTTTTTTAATCTGTTTTTTTTTTTTTTTTT
>MJUU01036346.1:33316-80512 GCA_002080025.1 Modiolus philippinarum | reverse complement strand
CCGTAAAACCGGGAATTATCAACAATTCGGAGAAATTATGAACTCAAATGCCCAATACCAGAGAAAGAAAAATGTCCAATATGAAAACAAGAAAAATGATGATGCTATTCAGCCTCATTTTTTAGGACAAACCAATATGTACAAAGACCCCCCGTGGAGGATAATCAACAGGCAAAGGAAGCGCCTAGGGTAATTAACCTATCAAATAAAAAATTCACAGATGAAAATATAAATATTTTATTATTAGGTCTAAAATTTACACCGACCCCTCAAAGACAAAATTTAAATGAAATTAAAGACGATATTTCTAAATTTACACGAAAATTACGTTTGGTTGAAGAATTATACGATAAAGAAATAGATGATGAATCAATTGTACGAAATCCAAGTAAATATACTCCTGCAAAAGGTAGGAACAGAACATTGGATACGTTTTGTGATCACATTACGAATTTTCCGTACGAAAATTTACCAATGAAAAAAATCAAACCAAATGTAACAAAAAATCAATGGAACAATATATTTGAACTTAAAAATGACAAAAGCATTATTATTAAAGAAGCCGACAAAGGTAATGCAGTTGTTATTATGGATACCAAATATTACCAAAACCTAGTAATGACAATGTTAAGTGATAATACATATTATGAAGAAATTAATATATATAATCAGAGGAAAATCATGGAAAAATTAACAGTTCTGCTTAATTTATACAGAAAAGGATTAACAGATAAAAAAGTTGATTATATTTCAAACTTACGTTGTAAGACTATTAATTTCTATGGCTTGCCCAAAATACATAAAAGTAAATACATAAACGAGGTTTGTTCGACGTCCACTTCTGTATGTGTTTACATTCCATCACCCCCAGACTTAAAATTAAGACCAATAATTGCTGGTCCAGCCTGCGAGACACATAGACTTAGCAATTTTATTGATATCCTTTTAAAACCATTTTTACAACATGTAGAAAGCTATATCCAAGATGACATGGACATGCTTGATCATCTTCCCAGAACAGTAACTCGAAATACTATAATTGCTTCTTTTGATGTTGTTTATCTTTATACAAACATTCCGCACGATTTTGGAATCGAGGCAATCTCGTACTGGATAAATGAATATCCACATGAATTACCGGAACGTATGAATAAAGATATTATTCTTCATGGTCTTAAATTTATCCTTGAAAACAATTACTTTATGTTTGATTCTAAATATTATAGACAAAAATGTGGTACAGCAATGGGAACGAAAGTTGCCCCTACATATGCGAATTTAGTCATGGGATTCTTAGAAATCAAGTTGTATGAAAAAGTTCGAGAGAAATTCGGTAACCTATTTCACAACTTCGTCAAAAATACATGGAAAAGATTTTTACACGACTGCTTTATCTTATGGAAATATTCTAGATCACAATTACAAGAATTTCATGATTTAATTAACAGTATTAACGAAAATATTCAATTTACAATGGAGTATAGCGAAAAAAGCTTACCATTTTTAGATATTCTTATTATCAAAGAAGACGGTACAATAAAAACTGATGTATATTATAAACCCACGGACACGAAGCAATACCTGTTATTCAACTCTTGCCACCCTAAACACACAAGGATTAACATTCCGTATAATATGGCAAGACGACTTTGCACAATTATTTCGGACAGTGAAACTCGTGATAAAAGATTGGAGGAATTAAAATTTATACTGTATGCCAGGAACTATCCTCCGTCAGTAGTGGATACAGGAATATTAAAAGCCAAAGCCATTGATATCCAAGAATTAAGAAAAGTACGATCCCGAAATGATCAAACTGATATAATTGCATACGTGTCTACACACAACCCTAGAAACCCAGAAATATTTAATACTATTTTTCAAAACAAACCGTTATTACAACAAGATAGCAGAATGAAAGCTGCTTTGCATAACACAAATTTCATTAAAAGTAAACGACAACCAAAATCACTAAAGAAAATATTAACATTTGCAAAATTCGAAACGGTAAATTCAAAAGCAAATGTTAGCAAGTGTAATAAACCAAGATGTGGTATATGTCATATTTTAATAGAAGGCGATACTTTTAGTTTCAAAAATGGACAGAAATTTAAAGTGAAGAATGGATTTAACTGTACATCATAAAATCTTATATATGTAATTACATGTTGCGGATGTACAGAAAATTACATCGGTCAAACCGGAATGACTTTGCGACAGAGGATGACAGTTCATCGTCAACAAATTAATAATCCTTACACACGAAAAATTCCGTTAAGTGCTCATTTGGAATCTTGTGGCCACGGAAACTTTAAATTATTTCCGTTATACCAGTGCCCAGACGGCACAACAGATCAAGAACGCATAAACAAAGAAACATTCTTCATTAACAAATATGAACCTAAGCTAAATAAATGAAGCGCCGAAAATTGACATTTTAATTCGGCAAATTATAACGTTCAATATTCTTAAATTAGACAATACCCGAACGTTACTTTCACTTTCACTTTAATAGTATGACGCTTTAATTGTATGACGTTCCGTCATTAGCAACCGTATTAGTTTCCTTCCATGAATATCTGCATCGAACAGTGAAACCGGTATGAGAAAGGAAAATGTGACATTTGTTGAATTCATTGTGATTTGTTTTATTATTAAATTTTTAATTACAACTTTTTGACATTTCCGAAAGATTATTTTTCATATATTCTATTCCTGTGTGGATTATAATTAACTTTTTTTTATATATATATATATATATATATATATATATAATGTGTTTAAAAGCAAATATATGTATATATATATATATATTTGCTTTTAAACACATTTTATTTTTGCTTACCAAATAATTAGATGTAATCTTCACTGATTATACGCAAGATGTCGCAATGGACGTCTAATGAAAGTAAATTGTCAGTTTGTTTTGGATTATTCTTATTTATAACGTGCATAAACCCTAAACCGTTGTGAGGCGGTATCGGAAATATTTTCCAGAATCCTTCTAACAAAAAGTAATGTCAACAGCATAAATTTCTATAGCCCAGGAAACTGATATTGCAAATACGCACTCACGTTTCACATACATGTTTCCTGTTTTAAGGTTTACTTTCTTTTTTGTTTTGTTACTTTTTTGTTTGGTTGTTCATTTATAAGTTGTTTTTTTTGGGGGGGGTTGCTTTGTTTTGTTTAATTGTTTTTTTTTTTTGTTTTGTTTTGTTTGTTTGTTTGTTTTTTTTTTGTGAGGTTTTTGTTTAGTTTTTTTTTTCGTTTTGCCGATTCAAGCACTAATAAATTTGGCAATTGTGTATGGTCATTTGTACTGCTAAGAGTAAGATTCAGAAACTTGTCTGAATTATTGTTGTCAAAACAGAATAGAACATTTAATGAAGTTGCTACACTTTTGATTCACTGTTCTTGTTTTATATCGTTAATATTTAGCATTTTTTTCCTTGTTTCGAATTTTCGTTCTTAACAATTTTTCAGCAGCTTAAAATTTAATATAACATTTAATTCACTGAATTCACAAGCAACTGAAGTCGGCATTTTGCAGGAACCTGGCATATACGCAAATTAGTAAACTATATAAGATCATTCTGTTTGTTTCTTCTGTTTCAGTGTAATGACGTCTACAAAAACAAAACGAGTGGCGGTAATAGGAGCAGGGCTAAATGGTTTATCAATTTTAAGACGACTTTCTGAGAATAAAACTTACGATATCACCTGTTTTGAGAAGAACTATGCATTGGGCGGAATATGGGTTTATACAGACGAAACAGACCAGGACATATATGGAAGGCCAATAAATACTGCTGTTTATAATTATTTAAGGTATTGTTAAAACCTATCAACGTGTTTGGTTTTTAAGTAACGTTTTCCATGTAATGGAACCTTTTTGAAGTAAGTGAGAACCGAACTGTCAGTAGAAAGAAAGAACAATCCATGGACAATGGCACCATCGGAACACTAAGAAACAAGGACACACGTGAGTACGAAACAAAAAAGAAAACTGAAGAACACAAACAGATAAACAACACGGACCTAATAAAACCATGGATAAGATCAGTTGTACCCATAGAGTAAGCATCTCCTGTTTCTTATAAGACACCCGCCGTGTTTAATATGTTATTTTCCATAGTAAATTCAAATCCGATAAAGAAAAACAAAATTACTTTCAAAGGGAAAGATCTGTTGTCATCCGTGAAACTGATATCTTGTAACGATCCACGCGATCGTGATGTCAAAAATAGCAAGATTTTACCCTTTTTAAATGCACATGTAGTCTATATAGAAAAGAATAAATTGCAAAATTTTCAAATGAATAAAACGATAGATTTGATGAAAAAGTAGGACAATGTGCGTTAAAGAAATACTTAAGAACAACAATAAAAGCGTTGTTCCTTTGCTTGTTTTTTACCATGTATTTGTAGAGACTTTGTCTCATGTGCATTTACTCCATATCCTTTTATTCACCATTATGGAGATATGAAATGAAAAATAAATGTGATTTTCCCTAATTATCTTCTTAGAATTATCCCCCCTAACACAATACGACTTTTATAAAGAATTGTATATGTTTTATCTATTTTTTTCATTGAATTTATTTTAAATAAACTACACAAAATAAATTTGACAACACTTTAATGTTGGATTCAACTTTTATCGGATGCTTCAGGACGTTTGCTGGTCATGTTAGTATATTTCTGCCAGATTTTCAGAATTCTCTGGTTTATCCTTTTATAAGCTGAATATTTTTTTTCCTGCGACCCCGTAATTTTTCCTTTATTTCATTTTATATTTTACGAAAGGATATGGAGTAAATGAACATGGGATCATAATACATATGTTAACTCCAGCTGCAATAAATTTTAATGAGCAATATGGCCATTTAGGAAATGAATTCCTCATCACCAGCCCTAGAACCCAAAGATAGGAAATCTTCAATTTAAAAAAAAATGTTTAAGGTAGATCGAATACATTCGAATGGCCCATTTGCGAAACACGAATCGGATTCGGCATTGACTTGATTTTCAAGTTGGAACATTCTTCTATTGGCCTTGAGAAAAGGGAGATTACACAATTTGTCTATCGATTGCCAATTAGATTTATTTGATAAAGTTACCAAACCTATGCTTTTGTATGGGTGCGAAGTATGGGGTTTTGGCAACAACTCTGTTATAGAAAAAGTACATCTGAAATTTTGTAAGATGCTACTCAAAATTAAAAAGAGCACTCCAGATTTTATGATATACGGAGAGCTTGGGCGATACCCTTTAGATATTTGTATAAAACTTCGATGTCTAAATTATTGGACAAAATTATTAACTGGGAAAGAAGAAAAACTTCCTGCAATCCTGTATAGGTATGCTTTTAATAAACATGATATAAATATTCCTTGGATAAAAAACGTTAAACAAATTTTAGACAATACTGGATTATCACATGTTTGGACAAACCAATATCTTATAAGCAATACGTGGTTGTTTCATACAGTAAAACATAACCTTATAGACCAACACAAACAAAACTGGTTCTCGATTATGCAGGATTCTCCGAAAGCTTTGAATTATCGAATATATAAAGATTCTTTAGAATATGAAAATTATTTTAAAATTTTAGATGACAAAAATATATATTTATTTTGTAAATTTAGACTCTCAAACCATAGACTTCTTATAGAAACGGGTCGATGGCAAAATATTCAGAGAGAAGAAAGAAAATGTACGTTATGTGATTCAAACGAAATTGGCGATGAATTCCATTATATTTTGACCTGTTCGGTACTTTCTGATGAAAGGAAAAAATTAATTTCACGCCATTTTTATACATGTAACAGACCGAATATTATAAAATTTCATGATCTGATGAGTAGCAGAAATACTACAACTCTTAACAATTTATGTAAGTTTATTAAAATAATTAATGAACGGGTATCTCCCTAGGGAAACTTATGTCTGTTTTCTATTTATATTTGTATTTGTCTAAATACACAGATGTATATAGTCATTATACATCTGTGATCCTTCGTATATTATTTACTCTGTTGTAATATTGTAATGTTATTTATATGCATTTCTCTGTACCATTGTTGTATGGTTTTATGAGAATAAAGTTATATATACATTGTTACGTCATAATATATTGACATACACTTTCCCGCGACTTAGCTACCTTTTCCCGTAATTATTGTCTATTTTGTAAACTATATAACATGTCTCTCTTGATCAAACGGTGACATATAGATTTTTTCAGCTCAACATATAGCTTATGTGTATATATCAAATATCAAAAAAAAAGAAAAAAGAAATTGTCTGGTATTTATTTCATATGAAAGCTAAATAAAAAGCATGTTCTCACAGTTCCCTATATATTCATCGTAAATATTGTTGAAAAATACTCAATTTGACTTGAATTTCAAAGTTTGATAGCAGCAAAAGATGATCGGTAACATATTATTTTTATTTTATTTTTGGAACAATTTGACTAACACCTACAAAATATATTAAAATAAAAAAAATCTGTCTGATATTTTTTCAGGATCAGTCTACCTTAAAATGCATAAAACCAAACGAAATCCGTAGAATCAGTGATATCAAATATAGCTAAGCATAAAACTACGATGGATTGAGTTAAACCTTATGGTTTAGAATTAACATTAATTTAAATAATAGTTTTTCTACAAATTGAACACATGAGATATAAACTCATGTACAAGTACAGCATATGTAATAAAGATAAAGAGCATACATCTCAACATGGGAAATTATTTTACCAATCTTTTGCAGCATTTTGACAAAATTTTATTGAAATGGTGTTTTTTGTTACATTTATTATTGAAATCGAGATCATTCTCACACTGTAACAGCATAAAAACTTTGGATGTCTCTACACTTCATACTACCATTTCTCATGAACAAGTGAGATCACAGCTAAAAGATTTTATTCATGGATGTTTCTCCAGTAAGAAAGGCGAACGAAGATATGAGAACATTGTTATAGGCAGAGAACAAGCATACTTTGTGAAATACGACTCAGAATCACAGAAACAATATACAGCGGAAGAAGTGATTAAAATGTTAGACTTTCTGATCGACAATATATTTGTCCAGTTTGCAGGACTTGTTTTTTCAACAGACTATCAGAATTCCAATTGGCACAAAACAACGGCAGTAGAATACCGAAGGAACAAAGGAGTGCATTTACAAAAATCTTAGTCTAAAGACACAGAAAACAATGACGTTAGACACAGGAAACAATGATGTTAGACAGATACATTGTACAAAGCACAAACATAGAAATCACAACATTCAAAACAAAGGCACTCACAGTTTGAACTCCATTAAAACTGAGAGTGAAATCAGGTGCTCCGGAATGGTAAGCATGTCCTGCTCTGTTAACAGAACCCGTCACACTGTGAGTGAGTCAATCCAGGAAAATCTCAAAGTCGGTAGTCAAATCCGGGAAGACGTGAATCTAGCTGAAAATGTCTACTTTCATTTGGGATACTGACACGTCATAATTTTCAAAGATGTTATGGTTACGCACAAACTGTGCCCCTCTTTTAGCCGATCTGTTTCCCCACTCACATGAGGCTAAATTCATCGAAGGGCTTCTCCAAAATAAAGATAAAAATCTGACCCAGTCCCTTAATTTCAGCGTCCGTTATATAGATGATATTTTATAACTAAACAATTCTCGCTTTGGTGATTTTTCTTCATCTTATATATTAAAAAGAGCTCGAAATTAAAGATAATACAGATACTTCCACATCGGACTCGTTCCTTGACCTTTATCCTGAAATTGACAACAGAGGTACGCTAAAACTAAGCTGTATGACAAACGCGATGACTTCAATTTTCCAATAGTCAACTTCCCTTATATTTGTATCAACATTCAAAAAGCTCCGATATATGGAGTTATATCTCCCAACTCATTCACTACTCAAGGGCCTGTGGTCGATACAGTGACTACCTTAATAGAGATCGGTTGAATACAGACAGGCTACTTAAGCAAGGGCATGTTACTCATAACTTGAAGTCATCAATCACTGCAGAAAATTTACGGTCGACATCACGATCTTGTGGACCACTATGGGATATTTGTTTTACAGATGACAACAGATCTTCCTCTTTGCCACTAGAGTTTGTTTTTCCTCTACCGGATTTGCCTTTTTTACCGTGGTTGAAATCTTCAACACGTCGCGTGTCTTATAAGAAGCAGGAGATGCTTACTCTACCGGTGCACCTGATCTCCCCAATGGTTTTTATTGGGTCAGTGATGTTCATTTTTGTATATGTGAGACTAAATACCGAAGTTACTGTGAATTAAAATTCTGCATATGAACATTTCAACAACTTATGTCTCTTCAGTGCAGATAAAATCTAAACGCTTGGAAGACCATAAACTCAAAGATGTTTAAAAACTGATAGAGAATAAATAACCAATATGATCTAAATGTAAAGCCGAAATCAGCTAAGGACAGAGCTTTGCATGAGGGAGATACTCCTTGGTTTTCAACAAAATTTTCAAATATTTAGATATTGTAATGTTCCAAATAGAATCGGCGTTCGGGTCAGAACCATGGTACTGACTACTGGGCAGCTGTGTTTTCGTTTTCTTATCTGTGCCGTGCTAATGTTATGTCTTTGTTTTTTGTTTTTTTTATCCGACGTTGCCATCCTCCTTGGATTGTTCGTTTCAGACTGACGGTTCATTTCTAAGTTAATTAAATACTTATACATTAATACCAATACTTTAACTGTGTCTGTTATATGTATTTTTGAGGAGAAGGAACAATCACACCATGCCTCTTCATATTTAATTATATGTATACATAATGATGTATTATAAACAGTAAATTTTGATATGCGGTACACGTTTTCCAAAGAGCAACCTCTCGTCAGCAGCATTAAAATCAAATAATATGGACAGCCATAGTCCAAACAACGGCAGTAAAATACCGAAGGAACAAGGGAAGTGATGATTACAAAAAGTCCAAAGACATAGCAAAAACGGCAACAGAGAAAAACAAAGACAAAACAAGGACATGAGACAGCCACAATGCACGGAAATAAAAAAAGACGGCATTAAGAACTAAGGCACTAATACTGTGCTAAAAGAGTCCAAAAAGAGTTCAAAATATTAGTATTTAAAATGAAAAAAACGTGTGCACTAACTATAAGAAATCTAAGGGGTCTATAATCAATTCTAATACATGTACCATCAAAACAACAGATTTCACCTCAGAGGAGATGTTCCTTCGTTTTATCAAATTTCATAACATTGAATATTGTAAGAAAGTATATACGGTCACTCACATTCCACAAGCAAGGGCACGGACACAACGGTAATGTTCATTTCAAGAAGCAAATGTCGCATTTATTTTCATCAAGGCCTAATGATACATTAGGACTTAACATAACAAAAGATTTAAGGCATAAATAAATGCTAAAACTTCCGAAAAGTAATGTAAAAGAACAAATTTCATATGGCCGGAGGTAGAAGGAACAATTTGGTTATTAGTTTTTAACTTTCTCACCCATTTGTACACAGTACATTAAAAATACAGGTATCTGTTTCACTTACAGCCCATACTCACAGATTTAAAGGTTTTTGAATTGATATTCGTATTTTAATTCGATTTGGTACGTAATCTGCTGAGAACACAATATTTTCTAGAGTTTTAATTTAGAAGGAAAATAGTAAGAAGTAGATTTGAAATTGCAAGCAATAGCCAATGCCACCCATACGACCAATTCGATGATTCCATCTTATTCGCCGCTTCAAAATCTACCTCGAATTCAATTTTCGCTGAAATCGGATAAAGCCAAACGTTTTATATATCTAGGCCGTCATCTTGGAAACGGCGACCATTTTGATAATATTTGTCGGAAAAATTCCTTGCTATCAATTTTGCTTTATACAAAATATGAACTACTTAATAAACAGTTCCTAAAATATGAAACAAAAATTGACGGCCGTCTTTGAAATTGCGGCCATTTTGAAAATTTTAAACTTCAGACTGTAGTCCAATATTGTGCAAAGTTTGAAATTATTCCATTCAGCCATTTCAAAATAATCGTTCGGACACAATTTATTAGAAGAAGAAAAAAAAAATACGAAGAAGAAAACGAAACGTAGAATAACATGTCACCCCGACTACGCCGGTATTTCGTTTTTTTTATTATTGACAATAAAGAGTTTAGGTAAAGTTCTGAATAACATATTTATAGCTGTTTACAACATTCCCTAATACAATCTATCAAAATCATGACGGACAATTTGAAGTATGATTATTTAAAGTCACTGTTCCTCATTTCTTTATGTCCGTGAAAGTTTAGACAGCAATTACTTACTCTGAAATTGTACTCATGCTTTAAAGCGGCATTATTTGGTGAACTTTTAAGAAATTAAGGTGCGCAACATGTTCCACACTTTCGAAACCAATGAAATCAGAGGTTATTCAAACACTTTTACTTTTTACAATGGCTACAATTGTTAGCAATGGCCAAAGATTTACATTTGGGGAAATAAAAAACGCTATTGATTGATATTTTGATGGCTTTTATTGGAGTTAGTCGTTTTTGGACTAAAAATGTCTGCCTACGTTAGAATGACTGTGTTGTGTTGATTCAACTCTGATCAGTCTTTTTTTTTCAACACTGGTTGATGACTATAGTTGTGTTGGGTCAGTCGGCCTTTTTATTCATTCCAAGTCTTTAACTGTATTGTAAAGGATTGATCCCTGACGAAAATGACTGGTCAAGATCGTACTCTCTTGACAGTCATTTTCAGCACAGATCAACGTTTTACAACACATGTTATTAAGTCTCCCAAACGAAGTTGGGAGACTTGTTGTTTTTGTCCCGTTTCTTATTAAGTCGCCCAAACAAAGTTTGGCGACTTATTGTTTTTGCACCGTTTCTTATTATTATTTTTCCGCCTCTTTCCATCATCTTGTCCAACCCAATTCTCAGAAACCCCTTGTCCAATCATAACCAAACTGTAGATCACCACCCAAAGATGTGCAATCAGGTGTTGAAATTTTCAAAATGACCACCGTCATTGGTCACTTTGAACTTTGACCCCAAATCTTATTTTTGGATTAACTCGGAAACTGTAAAAGATAACTAATACAATGTAATGACGAAAATGTTAGTTAGTCATGACGGACATTTCTTGCATTGGATCGAAATTCTATGGTCAACCGTTCAGGAGTTATGCCCCATGAAAGTTTCGTCACATCTTTTAATTAGGTTTTTCTCGAAAACGGTTAGAGATACAAACCTGAAACCTTTTCCA
This sequence comes from Modiolus philippinarum, assembly GCA_002080025.1. Classification (NCBI taxonomy): domain Eukaryota; kingdom Metazoa; phylum Mollusca; class Bivalvia; order Mytilida; family Modiolidae; genus Modiolus; species Modiolus philippinarum. The sequence goes on along the minus strand of MJUU01036346.1, from coordinate 69,211 downwards.
TTCAATTTAGGTGATATGTGTTACATTTAAAAATGTCAAGTTCAAAGGTAATTGGTCACTTTGAACTTTGACCCTAGACCTTGTCAATGGATTAACTTATAAACTGTAGTAGATGGCTGATAACATGTAATGGCAAAAATATGTATCTTGTTTAGATCTACATTTGTTACATTGGGTCCAAAATTATTGGACCAACCGGTTTGGGCCTATGGACCAAAAATCGATTTTTGATGTCTGATTTCGGGTTTTTTGCCTATAACTCAAATACCATTGAAGATACAAAGAGACATTCATACAAAAAATGTAAAGGAAGATGTGACCTTCAAAATGAGGTCAAGGTCAAAGTCCAAGGTCATAGCCAAAAACTTTATTTCGCATAAAAGTATCAGTAAATGTACATATTAAGCTTAAATTGTTGATCATTTATGATAATACTATGATGCAACTTTCGTGATAGACTTATCAATTGTTTTTGGAACAATTGACATACTAGTTTTCTCAAAAATGGGTGGTCAAAATTCAATGAAACATGTATGTATTTCAATGTAATTTAAAATTATAATATAATTACACACCATAGAGGGCATGCCTTACTACACAATATATAAATAGAAATGAATTTTCTGATGCAATCACAAAGAGTGTACAGGTTATTCAAAAATACCAATATCACTGATAGACAGAATGACGATAACTTAGGAACAAATTCTCAAATTGAGAACTCATTGTCTTTCAAAGAACATTAAGGAATTAGTTCTGGTTTGGCGACTTCCATGTTTGCTTGCAAACACATTATCACTCGTTATTATTATTCTTCTTTCCCTTTCTTCTCGTCGTAATGAACTTGTCCGAACCTGATCTCAGAGACAATTAGACATAGAGCTTTCAAATTTTGTAGAATATTAGCCCCATGTATCTAGATGTGCAATCACTAAATATTTGTTGAAAGAGGGTCATTGAAGGCCACATTTGGGGGCTCGAAAGGGGGTGGGGTCGTCCTATGTTAAGTCTATGGGAAACTGAAATTTTGAATTTTTTCACTGCAACTCAAAAACTATTTACACTAGCTGATTCAAAATTTATAGGAAGGTTGTATGTGATATGGACAAAGTTTAACAGCATTGCTAATTTGAAATTAGTATGGTTGCCATGGAAACCATAACAAAAAATTGAAATTTTGAGATAATGGTATTTATTGTTGATAATTGTATTTCTATTACAGCTATATGTATTAGTAAGGTTATAAGGGGAACCCTGCTCAAATGTTTTTTGGAAAGTGGGTTTAATAATGCCCATGAATCCGATATAGGAGTTCGTTTGAGAGACTTTTGTGTTTCGCTTTCGAACACAGTTATAACTTGTTGAAATTGATAACAACAACAAGACAAGAATACAATAAAAGATGGGACCTACACACACATTGACAAAAATAAGTAATTCGTATCAAGTTACAATCAAATAAATCTTTATTTTAAACTTTACTTGAAACTTATAATCTTGATTCTGTCAAATAACTGCTTTGTAAAAAATGTACACCGCTCTGTTGTCATTAATTTTACGATCTAAAAACACAATAAGAAAGTAGTGAGGTAACGCAAATTTTCCTCCTTTGAAATTCAAGTAAACGATTTCCGCGTTAAAATACAGGTTAATATTGCGTGGACTCTAATTTTGAAATATAAGTATGAGAACTGATTTAGCATAACAAAAATTTACTAAAAATTTATGTACAGCATAACGAAATTTACTGTTTTTATGCAACTTCGGTATTTTTTGTATTAGTCAATGAAATTCACAATTCGTGTTTTATTTTCACTTAAAACAGGTGCTTAAAATATTTTTGCTAAACAAAATCCTTCAAAATGATATTATTCTTAAAAAGGATTATGTATCATATTGATTTGTATTTGCAACATATGCATGTCTTAGAAATCTTAGAAATATCAATCATCATTATAAAGAAATTGTGATTTCAAACATTCATTTCAGAACTAACATTCCAAAGCAGCTGATGGAATTAGAAGGCTTCCCTTTGGATGACCATCCATCGTTTCCAGACCACAAACAGATATTGCAATACTTAAATAAGATGGCAGACAAGTGTGGACTCAAACAATACATAAAGGTAGTATTATTACATGAAATTCTACACGCACGTATTTTATAGTTAGAAAACCAATGGTAATAAATGTCTGTTATTTCCAAAAACATATTACATGTGCTATAAAAAATCATTTGGAAAATTGTACTGACATGATCAGTTGAAGATAAATATGTAAAGATAAAATAACATTGACTAACTAATAAAACAGTACTGGACAGGGAGTGAACAAAAAACTTATACACTGGCAGTTTGATTTCGAGCAAAATCTTCATGATCTAGGAAGGTTAGTAATAAGCACTTTACATTTTTTTCTTCTTAACAAAGTGGCATACATGCTTCCGGAACGGTACTCCGTATTAAATTCAAACCTTTTGAAATAAGGCTTCGCTTTTCCAATCTGGCAGGATATGTTCTTAAAGGATTATACCCATCTAAGAAAAATTTCTGTCCTGGACAAAATTGTATTCGAAGGAGGAAAACCGGACGGATTAGAGGCATTTCAACATACCCTTCTTACGTGAAGGGGAAATATAACTAAGAAATATCAGCATTTGTGAGTTTTTGAGTATTATATCTCATATAGAGTAAATACACATGGGACAAAGTTTGCAAAATACAAATGTAAAATATGGCAACAGAACAACACATTTATTATTAATCAGAATGCTGAAGTCACTATGAGGCCTTCAACAATATGCTATGCTCATATCTCAAATGAAATCATATGTCGCACACTTGCATATTAAACGTTTCGCGAAAAATCAATTGCTTTAGAATTAAAGTATATATTAAGTAAATAATGTAAACGGGTTTGTGAGTCTCGCACAAATTGCAAACATGCAGGTACAAATATGTAAGAATTTGAACGCCTTAAAACCAAGACATCATATATTGAGAGGAAAAGTTTTTCAGATTCAAATTTTATTCTCGTTGTCACATGACAAGACTTATAGCCAGTTTTCATGTTCATTTTTCAAAACATCTACAGCTAGGCTCCATGGTAACTTCAAGATGAAGAACGACAATAAAGGCGTTGTTTATTTGTTCTATTCTATCCAGTTTATTATTGTGTGTATATTTCAGTATAATACATTAATCAAAGCAGTAAGGCCAAAATGTCCAAATACGAGGGATACAAAATGGCTCGTGACATATGGAGATAGTAGAGTAGTATGTGGAACAAACGGGAAAACAGCTGAAGACCGAACAGAAGAATTTGATTATGTCGTTGTGTGCAGTGGGTAAGTATATTAGCACCCCTTGACCTATCTTTCAAAATTACGTATTGTTTTTTTTGTTTTTTTTTTCTTTCCTTTCAAGTTTGTGGTCATGGAGTTAGTGGTCTACCTGTAATTGGTTTTATTCGTTTGTTTATTATACTATAGGGAAAAGGGACAGATAAAGAGGAGGTTTGGGTACCCAGAAGCCGGTTTAATCCTACCTCTGGCTTTTGCTAGTGCCGGTACCAAATCCGGCCGTCCCGAGTTCCTTCTGTAGTCTACGTTTGTCTTTTGTCTTATTCGTGTTTTTCATGTGTGGTTCCATGGCAGATTGTGGCATTTATTATAATTTCCAGCCATTGTAGGCGTTTCCTGTTATCCATTTATCATCATCTCCAACATGAAAAACTCAGCCTTATACTTAAAGCTGTTATCACCATCCCTTCTACCAATGCATACATCGTATATGAATATAAGTTGAAATGATTTACAACATCATCTTGCCAATATGATACCGGGATTGGTTACATTTAATTTTACTTTTGCGATTGTCAGTTGGATAACTTTTATAGTGAAAATAAATTTAAATTTTGGATTCCAATACCAAAAGATGTACAAGAGCTTAGTATTTCACCCAAATGAATTTATTTCTAAAAAGAATACTTTTCCCCCAGAGTGAAGACTGTTGTGCCTTTTATTTCATATATGACTCAGTTCAAAATGACTTTGAAATGAAATGAAATTGAAACTCCTTAAGCTCTATGGTTGCAATATTTTTTTAAATAACCATTGCTCCTTGATATGATTAAGGCACTGAATCTCTTGATAGACAAAATTTATTTTCGATTTGGCACCATAATTTATCAACAGGTCATTGGAATTCACATGGGTACTAAATGTGCACTTTTCTTTTTTGCATATCGTTTTCTGCTCTGTTATGAACGCGACTTGAAAAAATACAAAATGGAACTGTACAAAACAGTAATAAAATTATTTCAATTTTCAATGATAACAGCAGGTACATTGAAGACATCCTTACTATTGACTGCCCAATCTATAAGAGTATGTCCCACAAGACCTGAAACTAAATAAAGCAAACAATGATTCTAAAAAATGCGCTTTTCTGGATCATCATAAAGCTAAAAGTAATGATAAAAGGGAAAAGTTTTATTTCAGTATTACTTATTTCCCTATTCGTGACGCTGACGAACTTAAGCTCCCCTCTACTTGGTGTGCATATCTCAACTAGTACGCTTCGCACGCATTTCTCTTATCTTTGACGATCATATTGATTATATACATCCAAACTGTTACAAAAAGGTTACATATTTCATAATTTTTTAAATACTTTTAAGACGTTTTACAGAAAATATTAAAATTTGATATCTAAATATGACGTGACTCACAAACAGCTTTTTACACTATCAGATATGTTTTGATCTTATCACGATCTTGACACGCTTAACACAATTTTGTTAAGACAGTGTAAGATTTTAAGTTGGTTTCAAGATAATTGTTTTCAAGGACGATCAAGACTTGTTAAGATAGTTTCAGGTTAAACAAGATCCACTTGTTAATTGTGTTCAGGAACGATCAAGACGAATTAAGTTTGTTAAGTTTGTTAAGATCAAACAAGACCCGGATTTGATCTTGTTTAATCTGGACAAACTTAACACATCTTGATTGCCCTTGAACGCAGTTATCTTGTTTGATCTTGATAAACTGAACAGGTCTTGATCGTCCTTGAAAGGAATTATCTTGACATACGACTAATATCTCACACAGTCTTAACAAAATTGTGTTAAGCTTGTCAAGACCATGATAAGATCAAAATGGCCAAACAAGATCATAACATATCTGCTAGTGTTACAGAAGGCATTTTTCATCCTCGATTTTATGTAAACGTTGTTGCCAGCCCAGGAGTTCAGTCATTTTGATGCTGCGCCAAAAATATTTTTTGAGAAACTTGCAAAATAAAGTTTACAGAAAATTCAATTAAAATTAAAGATATATCGTCTCTGTTTTTCGTGATTTTGTCTTATATAATGAGTCGGAAACCTAAACGTCATTAACTTCGTAGTATTAATTTTTTTTAAATCTTGATATCTTAACTTTTCAAACGTTACTTTCCGACTAGTATCAAAGTAAAAGAAGACTGGTAATGGTAATTCCGTTGGTAAATAACATTCCGCATGCAGGCGACTTGGCCCTATGATAAACATGTGAAACAATAATACAATCGTTGAATAAAATGCCTTGTTTTACAGAAACTGCACGACACCAAAAAGTCCTGTTATTGAAGGAGAGGATGATTTTCAGGGTTTGATTATACACAGTATTAAGTATAGACATCCCGAACTATTTGAAGGCCAGAATGTTGCAGTCCTTGGTGCCCATTATTCAGGAATAGATATTTCCTTTGATCTTTCTAAACATGCAAAGAAGGTAAGGACATACAGATACTACCAGATAAAAGTTTTGATCAAGAAATTGATTTACTTTAGTCACTTAAAACACTCAGTATGACAAAATGCTGCACTGTTATGCAGTTGAAATAGTTTTATATCCTAGAAACCCTGCAATAAAGGTTATGAAACAAATGGATTGATGATAAGCTGAAGAAATATATCCAGTGAATGCTAGAAACAAAAGAAGAAATTGTGTTAAATGAATCTTCTAAATTTTTATAACAACAAATGAAGACATAGTAATTTTTTTTAAATAAACACAGTCATAGTCACAGTCCATATACCTTTATTTGTTCATCGCAGATATATATTTTGCAATAGTAAAAGAATATGGAATAATTGTACATTAGACAAATTTATTACAATTCATGGTAAGGTTAACGTTTGGATTGCTGTTTTTTTATCTTGAAGTCATAAGGCTTTCAAGAGAGTACAAGCACTCCTACCTCATAATCATATTAAGTTTAGGACGGCCCCTGGCACCAGTTTGAGTGGAATTCACAAACTACTGCCATTTATCTTTTCTTCGTCATTGAAGCAAAATCGTCAACAAAAATAAGTTATTCTTAAAACACTCACCGGTTGCTCGACAAAGGGACGAAAAGATAATGCAGCTCTAGAAAGATCACATGGCATTCAGTAAGATGATTGTAAGGAAAACTTGGCAAATAAAATCGGGAGATGTAAGCAATATATATTCAAATGACCAGAAAATGATACTTTTTGATATTGCATTTATATGAGAACTTCCCACATGAACATGTACACCCTAACTGACGAAATAAAGAGAACACACTCCTCAATCACGGGGAGCCGTTTTTCGGACTACATGATTCTTTTATTATTTGATAAGAAGCACATAATTCGTTAATTATTCAAGGCAATCTGCCTTAGACATACAGTAAATTAAAATGTTAGGGTCTAGAAGAAATATTATCATTTGGTAATCTTTTAAAAGATAATTGGGTAAAAATCAAAGAAATATTAAAATGAACATGTACATATTTAGTGAAATCAAATAAGCAATTAATTGTAAATGCATAAAATTTATCTGCTATATTAATTATTAGCTATTAATATATTTAATTATTATAAACCAACAAGGTAATCCAGATAAAATAAATTTAAATTCCATGTCATGTTTTTCAGGTTTACCTTTGCCATAGAAACGCTAATTTGACGACACGGTTACCAGACAATATTATTAAAAAAACTTCTGGTTTTAAACGATTTAACTCCTCTTCAGTTATTTTGGAAAATGAAGAGGAACTTCCCATTGATACAGTGATTTACTGTACTGGATTTCAGTACAATTTTCCATTTCTCCCGAATGATATGTTTGAGATAGGTGAGAACAATCTTGTTAATAATCTATATAAATATATCATTCCTTTAAAATACAGAAGCCTTTATGTTATGGGTATTTTGAGAGAGATCGCTTTCTTCCCAATGAGTGATCATCAAGCACTTTTCGTCAAATCCGCAATAGAAGGAAAAGCAAAACTACCGACACAAGAAGAAATGGCAAAGATAGTTACAAATGAATCTACTCGGACTATCTTTGGAAGCAGCCAGTGGCAATGGGATAGTGAACTTGCAGAAATAGCAGGCAATTTTGAACCATATCCTCTAGTATTACAGAAAATATGGGACTCTCATTTTGAAGTGTGGGCTGAAGACTTTAGAAAATGTAGGTCACTTGAATATCGAAAGGTCGATCGTAACACATTTAAACTTGTATGACATTGAACTTTCAAGAAAATAAGTTATAACAAAGTCTATCTTATTAGCAAAATATCGGAAAAATTTTAAGTCACATAGATTCGTATAAGAATACTAGGCATGTTACTTTTTATGATAATGATGTCCGGCCTTTTTTTTTCTATATAAATTTATTGCATTAAAATACAATTTTCAACATTTTATCAGCGTTTCTTTTCTGTTCAATTTCATCAATAGCACATTTATATTTATTCATCCTGTATATGTTTCTTGGGAAAAGATGACCATGTAACTTGTACTCATAGTCAGAAAATAACAGTATACTGTTATAAGTATGAAAAGGTCGTGATCAGGGCAAACATGGATTTCCATTGAGAAAAACCATTGTTTCCATTGGAAAATATACCCATTAGTGGTAAATAATTTTACCGGTCAATGTCCTTGGAATTTATTGTTCGATAACCGCTATTCTAGTCTCAAAAGCATAATTAATGTTTAATTGTGACCACATACAAAACATATACATGTACTAGAATTTTGTTGACCAATTATCATATATAAAGAAGTAAATGGGGTCATAATAAAATTACTGAACAGAAATGTAAAGAGCCGAAGTCCATTCGACAAAAAGACAAATCAAGTGGAAACCGGAAAAATTGTCGGCCGCAGTTGTCTTGATTTTGTACAAGTATTTCAAAAGAAATAGTGGGTTAAATCGGTTTTATGGCACGCGAAAACCTCCCTTTCTATCGTGGTAGTGTCTGGAAGCAAGTCCACATCGATTGCTTTGAAAGGTCGTAGACAGTTAAAAGGAATGATCATCCCGGCACTAAGTAAAAATAATCTTGAATCAGAGTTCGGACCAAACCTTAAAATTTTTCCACCAGGAACCGATATTTATTAGAGAACTTTTTAAATGATCGGATAAAGCCTTAGTTAATAAGGCGACCACTGAGATAACAATGTCTAATGAAAAAGTCTGTTAAATTGTGCTAGCTATAGTGTGACGAATATTCTGTGATACATACACTCCATAAGGAGGAGAAGCTGGAATATTATTGTCCATGATAGGGAAATTGATAGTTTGGAGATTAAAAATCCCTTTTGTCGTAAATTTCAGTACTGAGATAACCATTTTCATCCAATTCAAGAATTAAGTCTAAAGAGATGTAGATCTAATGGTTTCTATCGTTTCTTTTTTCTCTAGTTCTGGCGGATATTTCAGTGGGATCCATTTAGCAAAATATGCGTTTGGATGGAAAGAACATTATTAATGTATCTATAACTGATACTGAAAGAGATATCATCTTTTATTATTACTTCGGTGATGGCCAAAAAACCGATCTTATTTGAAAACTTGTAATATACAAAATTAAGAAATTTTTGTTGAAACCTAGGAGCATCTCCCGCCTGCATAATTCTGTCCTTAGCCTGCTTTCGGCTTTCCCCTTTTTAGATCTTGTTGGTACTTTGTCCTTTATCAGCTTTTACACATACACGTGTGTTTTTCGGGTGATGGATTTCCAAATGTTTTGATTCGATAGGCACTGAAGCGACACAAGTTGTCAAAATGCGCATATGCAGAAACTTAATTCACACTAACTTCGATTCGATGTTTTGTTATTTATTACCACTGTCAACTGCTGGTGGACTGTTAATCCCCGAGGGTATTCATCAACACAATAGCCAGTACTTCGGTGCTGGCCCTAAAACCGATTTTATTTGAAATCTTGTAATATCTCAATTCAAGAAAATTTTGTTACAACCTAAGGAGTATCTCCGTCATGCATAGCTCTATCCTTATCATGATTTGGGCTTTCCCTTTTAGATCCTTTTTGTAATTTGTTCTCTATCGGCTTTTACACATATTTCGGTTTATGGATTTTCAAAGGTTTTGATTTGGTCTGCTTTGGAGAGATGTCGCAATGCACATATGCAGAAACTAAATTCAAGTAACTTCGGTATTTTGTTATTTATCATATGATGTTTTACGAATTTGTGAAGAATTCAGTCTCGTAAGACAATAAAAATAGCCTGCGGATAGTGGAGCACAATTGGTACCCATGGGTATGTCAGTTTGCTGTTGATAAGAAGCATCTCCAAATGTGACAATTAGAAAATCAAGCATACTGCAAGCCTGTTTTTCATCGTTGTATACATTTCCTCTTAAATTAGTTTTTGAAAAAAAATGTGGATTTATGGTTAATAAAAGGATATGGAGTAAATGCACACGAGACAAAGTCTCTATAAATACATGGTAAAAAAACAAGCAAAGGAATAACGCTCTTATTGTTGTTCTTCATCTTGAAGTCACCACGAGGACTTCAGCTTTGCTCATACCTCATAGCCTAATACAACATTATGTTTAAATTGGCAAATGCATTTTGAATAATACCTTTGATTCGTTATTTTAGTTTATCATGAGGAAGCTTGGTATACAGTGTGGAAAAATCAAATGTCTTAAGAGAAGGTATATGAGAAAATGGACGTTATTTAAGATTTTCCAATGTATTTTTTGAATTTTTAAGCATTCACACGTGATTTATGTCACTTCGGGATTAAATAGTATCAAAGTATGCTTGATGCCTGTCTGTGAGACCGCAGACAAAATCGTAGTTAGTTCAATAAACGTTTCAATGGTTGAGCAAGATTAAGATCCTGCGGTATTTGTTTCCTTATATTGAATTTTGTGTAATTCGATACCCAATATAAATATGGCAGGTCTTGATTGTTCTTTTAAGAATGGACATTCAAGGAGGACATGAATGACGTGATTGGAATGGGTTTCATCTTTGTCGAATGAAACTCTTTGGTGTGTAGCACTACCTGATGTATTGTGAGCATTGCCTAATTCGTTCATGAGGCGGTTGTAATAATTTAATTTACATTTGAAAACAATGTTAGTTGAATATTTTTCCGCAGGTACAACAACATATTTGTCGTGTAATGTACAGAGGCACTTACTGTCTTCATGATCTTTTAACACAGACTTAGGTCGATTGTTAACACATCCGTAATCAAGATCAAATTGATCTTACATAATCTGACAAGGACTCAAGTTCTGGTTCTTGGTTCATCTCTCTCTTAACCCACGCTCTGTGGTAATCTTCAACAGCGTCAATAACGATCTTGAAATTTAAATTCCAAATAATACGCTGTGGTTCTCGAATTTTCTGACCATTTGATAGCACCTTCCGTAGAAATACGTTTTCAGTTATTTTAAGATTATGACATGTCAGAGAGACTGTAATCAAAAACAGAGGCGGAACGGTGGCATTTTTTAGCCTTTCAGGAAATTATCAATCTCTAGGTCATGCAATGCCTATTGCAGTTAAAAATTATCCTACTAATGGTCTTTGTATAGCGGTAGGATACCATAAATTTGGATTGATATTTGAAATAAGTAGGGATTTAAGACATTACCTCTTCGCGATTCAAAATATAGCTGCTGTTAAAAGCATCTTTCCCTTTGTTGGAAAACGGAATATGAATAAATTTCCCGTTTCCGTTGTGAAGAAGTTCTGTCATTACAGATTTGAATAGATGTATGACGCTACGTAAGCGACGATACTGCTTTAGTCTGTACTGCAGGGTGAAGTTTTCCAAAACGTGAACTCGGAGGGCAAGCAGTGATGTAAGAACACGAAGAACACCCAAAGGTGAACACAAACTGTTTAGCAGGTCATTGAAAAATTCAGGAGCAGATCTTTTTGTGAAGTCATTTGAAGAAGATGATCCACCAAATGACATTATTGATTGATTATGTTTATGTCCATGGCTTTGTGTAGATCTTTGACTGACATTTAAAAAGTTCATTACATTAATATCACTACATAAAAGACTGAATAAATTTCCCATCCCTAAGATATCTATATTACAACCATAAGGCATTGCAGTTCCCAACCCTTTTTACCAAAATAATTCTCTATCCGTGCGGTAAGATTTACTAAGATTTGGACTGTTCGTGTGGTGGTAAATCTTTTAAATTATACGAACTCTCATGTTCAGGCACTGATAATAATCAGACTGGCTGAAATAATTATGAAGAACCTTAAAGTCAGGGTTTCGGGCGTCATAATGATATCATTTATATGTGATCACAAAGAGTTTTTAATTTCACGAACATACAAAAGCCCTTAAAATGTACATTAAATACCTTAAATGACATTTTCTGTACAACAATCAAGAGGGTCATATAATTGAGTTGTATAAGATTTACCGCTTTATTTAACGGTAAAGTTAGTGAGAACCAAACCATCAATCCAAAACGAAAAAAACAGACACAACATGAGTACGGAACAGAAAAGAAAAATGAATACACACACACACAAAGATGAACAACACAGACCAAATAAAACAATGGGTATACTTTGAATTGGTGATTCACAGATCAAATGTTTTGCATCTAGAATTTGTTCCAGTTTTTGACTTGCGAGTAGAAGTAGTTTGAATGTGATCTAGATTGTTAGGAAATAAAAGAACGTCACAAAGTTTGACTGAGCATGATTTAGTGACATGAATAAAATCAGCATATTCATTGCCATTCAACATGAAAACATATACATCATTTTGCATATGTGCAGATATTCATGAATGTTAATTTTAGAAAATACAATTAATAAAATTTGTTTAGATTAATTTATTTTACGCCGATGATCATTTGTGTGTCGGAATAATAATATAAGTATATTAAACTGCAGAAAATTTGAGTTTTGCAGACGAGCAATTCGACAACGTATTTTGATATGTAGTCAGGCCATAGCTAAGAATCATTTTCCCTTTATAATGGAAACCCAGAGAAAATATTCTGATTTATTGCCTGGCTACATAGTAAATAACTGTATATCATTTCATCATATCACAATGTGATTAGGAATTTACTCCGGTTTTTATTTGGAATTTTTTTATTATTATCTAGTCGCTAGTCCGATAAATTAATAATGAAAATGAAAACTACGAACATATACAGATGGTTTAGTTTTCATAATTATACAATTAAGATATTTGACAATATTTAAATCTTTTCAACATATTAATGAATATAATCTGGTAAAATCCCATACTAAACTATTTTTGGGGCTTATATACGACGGAAGCCTCAAATTGTTATTGTCTTCATTAACTGTTGTCATTAGTTTTAAAATCAAGTAAAAATCACTACACCAAATAAAATCAAATTTTGCATTATTGGAATTATGACAATGAATTTCCTTCATTTATTAGAGGTACAAAATTAGACCTTACGGTAAAAAAATCATGTTTATGTCCATTTGATTTGGACAATATCCTTGAAAAATTTAAATGAAACAAAGAACTCCTGGAGTAATCGTTTATGGAAGATTTTTACTTACAACGATTACTTTTTCCTTGTCAAAATTGAAAAGCATGAGCTTCAGTTCAGTATAAATGTATCACTTATCGTGATTCTGAAGCATTGAACACTGAACACTGAATATCGTCAGCACATTTCATGGAAAATTGAAATTAAGGCTGAAACAAAGGCAGTAGAAACCGAAGGAACAAGGGAAGTGATGATCACAAAAAATCAAAGTCAAAAGACATGACAAAAACTGCAACAGAGAAAAACAAATACAAATCATAGACGTTAGACGTTGGAAATAAAAAGGCAACATTGTACAGTTATTGACTTGGTCCGAAGACAACAGCTGCTTTGTTTGACCCGATGACCGAACTGTTGCACGAAGCCGTCGAGTGAGTGCAACAGTTCAGTCAGGAGGTCAAACTAAACAGCTGCTGTTTGAGGACCCAGTCTATAACTGTTTTGTTATATCTTTTCATGCTTTATGTGTTTTTATATTCAAAATATGTTTTATTGTCATATCCATATGCAATACATTTTTTGAACTACAAACTTTTAGTTTGTTTGATACGCTCCATTTCATCCAAATACAATTCACGTCGTGTTGCAGACGACATATCATGTGATACGCGCGTGACGTTAATTAACCAATCAAAATAAGGCAAGCGGTCAATAGATCGGAAGCGGTCAACAGACTTAAGAACTTAAGATGAAGAACAACAATAAAAGCGTTGTTCCTTTGCTTTTCTTACAATGTATCTATAGTGACTTTGTCCCATGTGCATTTACTCCATATCCTTTCATTCACCATTTAAAATTGTTGACCGTCAATAGGTCGTTTTTTTTTAAATTAAAGTCAAATTGTCGATTTTTATTTTTAATGCATTTTTGTAAGGAAAACATTACAAGGTATAACAATAAGAAACTAAAGCACTCATAGTGTGAGCTCCCTTGAAAACCGGGAGTGACATCGAGTGCTCCGGAAGGGTAAGCATGTCCTGCCCCGCTAGCGACATTCGTCACACTATCAGTGAGGTATATACTGTTTTGAAAAATCTTTTTGGTGGCGGATTGGTTTATGTTATTTTATAACCCTCAGACAAAGCCAATTAAAATCCATGGTACATGTTACTTCTATAATCCTCAAACAGTATCATGGTAAAATTTTAAAAAGCTTTTGTTAATCTCTACAGTAGTCAAACATTCACAAGGACAAATCTGAAGCACAAATATCTCTAACGAAGACAGAACAAAATTTTACAGATTGATATACAGCACAACACGGAAAAATAAAGCACTGACATCATGGTGTTCCGGATGGGTAAGCATGTCCTGCTCCGCTTATTGGCACCCGTCACACTATTAGTTAGTCAATCCAGGGTCAAGTCAAAACTGGTTATGTCAAATCTGCGAAGACGTGAAATCTTGCTGAAAATATCCGTTTTCATTTGGGAAATTGACACGCCTATCTGCCAATGATGTCATGATAACGACAAGAATTTATGAAGAGATGAAGGAAACAAATGCCTGACGTAGCGGCTTTTCGGGCATTTTTATTTTTTATTTTTTTGCTCTATTAAAGACACTATATAAAGTACATGCTCGACAGAAACGAATCAAATCAGACTGCGCAATGTACACTCCATAGGCTGGAAAGGTAGTTATATTGAAAGGATCCAGCATGTATTTGAATTTTATTATCATATGATTAATAAAAATATTAACCTGCATACCACTGCACATGCCCTCATATGTAGACACTGATTTGTGGTGGCCCATTTCTATCGGTAAGTAGACATAATTGTTATTGGAATTATTTGTAAAGCTTTTTTTTATCCGTGTATTTTCTGAAAAAGTTCGGGGATATTGATTTCGCCTCCGTCTGTCTGTCTGTTCGTCTGTCCATCTGTCCGTCTGTCCGAAACGATATGACGCGAACTTCTGCTAAATTTTTGGAATTAGGTTTTTATTTTGTGACAGAATCGTTGCACATATGTTGAAGATGCACAATAAGCTTTCGGATTTTTTAAATTGGTGTAAATGCAAACAAGGGGTCCCAAAATGTCGATTTTTACACATGTTGCATGTGACGCGATCTTCGCCTACAGTTTTGGATTTAGGGATAAAATTTTATTGTAGAATTGTTGCACAAAGTCTGCAGATGCGCAATAAGCTTTCGGATTTTTTATCTTTATCTTGGTGCAAACAAGAGGCCCAAGATGTCAATTTTGACAAAGACCCAAAGATGTGCATGTGACGCAAACTCTTTCTACATTTTGGGATTTAGGGATTAAATCTTTATGCAGAATTTTCGCATATAGTCTGTAGATTTGCAATAAGCTTTTGGAATTTTGGTGCCGGTTCCAAGTTTGGTAAGTTTCTTGAAATTGTCAAAGACACATATTCTATGGAATTTTGGCATTTTATCTTATATTCTGACAAGTGTTTGGTAAAAACAAAATTCTTAAAACTTAGGATTCTGGAAGATGGTTATAATTTTGGTAAATTTCCTTAAAGTCTCAAAGACCATTTAATTTTTTGAAATTCTACCTAACAACCGTACTTAAATTATTTGTGTAGTTTAACACACATTTTCATCAATCGGATTACAAAAATATTTGATTCCAATTTTGGTAAATTTCCTGAAAGTCTCAAAGACCACTATTTTTGGAATTCTACCTAGCAACTGTGCTTAACATTTTTGTGTAGTTTAGGACAAACATTTTCATCAATTGGATTTCAAAAATATTGGATTTCAATCTTTGTAAATTTCCTGAACGTCTAAAAGACCAGTTATTTTTGGAATTCTACTTGGCAACCATATATCCTAAGATTCAAGAGAGATAAACGACAAATAATTGTAATTAGAAAGTATTTTAAATAAGTTTTTTTTACACTTTTAGGCTATGCCCAGTTTGATGTGCAAGGAGAGGGGAGTTCGGGGGGGGGGGGGGGTTGTAAAAGAAAATGGAAATGTTGAGGGAATTTTGTATTTAACTAATCGTATACATGTGTACCCTGGAATTTTAACAAATCTTTGCAAATCGTATGTGGAAATGAAATATTTATAGGAATTTTAATGAAAAAATAGAAACAAAATTGACTCGCTCCGCTCGACAGTTTTCATGCCATTTTCCGGCTTCACTCTCCTATTGTTCAACCCCGTATCCATCCCCTGATGTGTGAGCGATAAAATCAGGAACAAAATGTCCTATCCTTTTTATAAATGTGATGGATGCGACCATGTCCTGCTATTTGGCAAGTGACGTGATGCAAAATGTACCAAGAATGCATTTTTTTATGTTATATAATGCAAAGATTTTTATTATCTATAATAATGCTGCAATATTTTAACATTAAACAATTAAAAGTTTTTGTATTAAGAAGTCTTGGATTTAAATGATAAAAATGTTGCATATGAATTACACAAATATATATACATGAAAGTGATGAATTATACAACCTTCCTAAATTTCGAATATTCGTTTGATGAGGAGAATTAATATTGTTTGTTTTTTTATATATAAACATATTAATTTGTGAACTGCATTTGTGCAAAGCAAAGACGTACATATATATGTCTTCCTCTTTTATTGAAGTAATCCTTGTGAACCGTGTTCACTGGAAATAAAAATTTTGTAAAAAAAAGGGGGGGGGGGTATTTGCTTTGATCATTGAATGGTTAAAAGACGAAGACCAAATCAGATAAACTTTGCATTCATTTCAAATTACTTTGGTTCAATTAAACATTATCTTTGATTTATTTTACTATACCATAATCTGATAAAGTGTTTATTTCAGTTAGCATTTTGATATTTATTTGGTCCAATACATAGAAAGAAAAAAAATCAAAATAAACTACATGTAGTTTCATATTAACATGTGCAGATGTCTTACTTAATTTTCATATTTACTTGATAAATGTAATAAATATTTAATATGAAGTTATTTGATGTTTAAATAAATCATTTTAAAATAATGAATATCCTCTTGTCTTAGATCTTTAACTTAAATATTTCGACCGAGCTCCTCTAAACCGAAAGTCTCAGTTTATAATGCCATCATAAAGTATGAACTCTGGTGAGGAGCAAAATTTCAAAGAATTAAGCCTTTTTTCAAACCTTGATTTTGTAATGTTTTTACCCTATAAATTCAATATATAAAGAAAAAAATCATAGGTCGCTGTACAAATTATTTTGCTACAGATGTTTGAAAGTGACCAATTTCAGCACTTTTGCTAATTTTTAGGCATTTTTCCCCATTTGTTTTACTATTTTCATGGAAATTATCTAGATAAGAGTATTTAACTTTATCTCATACTTTCTGAAAAGCTGTAAATAGAAGGAATGAACAAATTCAGCCCCCAAAAATCATATAGTGGTATTGATATAAGAAAGTTTTGTTACATTTCAATGCTTTTTAGGGGCAATTTCAGCATTTCCATTTTCCCTAAAAATGTAACTTCTAAATTTGTAAAACATCTAGTGCTTTAAACTTCATTTGTTTTGTGATTTTTTTATTGCAAAAATACATAACACTTTTTTTTAAAAAAGCAAAAATAAATCATAAGTGCATATTTTTTTCATAAAATGGCCTTTTCTAACCCAACCCCTATTTTGCAAAAATTGACATGAATCCAACAGCCAATTAGGGCATTAATCATCAGTTTGAGATTACTTTGAAACTACTTGATAGAAATGAATATTTTTTGACAATTTAAAGACTGACATAAATTTTGTAAATTCATTGCTATTTTACATAAAATATAAATAATTTTTTAAGTTATTTCCAATCGAGATTTCAACGACACTGAAACATGACCGGAATACATCCATTACGTTAAAGTCAAGAAGAAATCGCTAACCAAATAAAAAATTAAACTTTATAGACTTCCTATTATTAAATGAGATGTCCTTCATTTATGAGCAGTAGAAAAAATAATCTCGTGGTTAAAACAAGTAAAACAAGTAAATATGGCCAATTCCTGAAAATACTAAATGGAACAAACCATATAAGGAATGTTTTGGGTGTATTTTGCAAGCAATCTGACGACAAACATATGTTATGATACACAAACGGAAACTGACTCAAATTTAAAGAAAGTCACTTGTTTCTCGATTGTTAAGCTTATGGTCAGTATTTTTACTTGAAAATTAGAAAGTCTTCAACGGTTTGTTATGCTGAAAAATTCAGTTTGCATTTGAACTTGTTTGTAGTATTTTAAGGATGTTCGCTGTTCATGTTTATATATTTCTGTCATACTTTCGGACTCTCTGGTTTTATCTATTTAAAAGCTTAATAATTTTTTGCTCGGTCACCCTCTTATTTTTTTCCTTAATTTCATTGTATATCTCTTTTGGAGCATTCTGACAAAATTTTATTCAATTGGTGTTATTTTGTCACATTCAATATTAGACAAACATTGCTACGGTTAAAACTATGAAAAGTGCAGAAGAGTTCGGTTTGCCGCCATTTTTTGGAGCACTCCTATCTTGAAAATTACATCGGTTACCTATCAATTTTTAAAGCTTAAATTCTTTCTTTTTCAATGTTCTAACAAAAAATCACATTTAATTGAAATTCTTGTTATTTTAGAATTGACCAGCGAACATCCTTAATATATTATAGTGAATAATTATCATCATATGATTTATAAAAAAACTATTAACCTGCAAACCACTGCACGTGCTCTCATATGTAGACACTGATAAATTTTTGGTGGCCATTTCTATCTTAAAATCGTCAAGATAAGTAGACAAAATTGTTCTTGGCATTAACATGATTAATTTTAAAAATTTTGTTAAGAAAGCATTACAAAACTATGGAATGTAGGATATGAGATGTTTTGAAACTGACTTTTTCGCGATTTTGCTAGTGCTGTATTATGATGCTATGTAAAAGTCCGTATCAAAAATAAGCAGCACTAAATCTCTGTATTTGGTAATTCACGAAAGCATGAAACCAATTATATTATACCGAAATAAATGAAATTTCGGTTTCAACTTAATTAATATATGTCCATGAGTTATATTTATTTCTCAAAATTAACATGTTCCCAATGACCCGTTTAAGCATCACACAAGTAATGCAAACTCATAGGAAAGTACACCTGACTAATCTGTGCCAATCCATTTTACAGAAATTGTCGCGCAGTTGAGAAAAAAAAATAAATTCAACTTACCGATGATTATTTTTAATTGCATGAAAGAACATCTCTGTAAGATTGTGATCAACCAAAGTAAATCTTTTCTAAGATTAATTGCTAGTTATATCAATATGTATTTGGCAATAAAAAATATGACAATGGACTCTTTCATGATAACATGAGCTCATATGCCTTTGAGTGGGTAAAATGCAACGTTGTAATACTTGAAACGCCTTGATTTTTTTTTATCAAAATCGTAGGAATGCAGGTAATGTAAAAATGTCTAGTGTTGCAAAAGGTAGTTTTGAAGAGACATATTTAAAAAAAGTTTAACAATGAATGTATTTTATTAGATTATTAGAATTTTTGAGAGTATTTTTTTATAAAACAATCTGCATATTACTTGCCTATAATACACTTATATGTAAACATTTTCGTAATGGTGCTACCCGTATTAAATTTCTGCGCTAATATCAGAAGGTAAGTCGACGGCGTTGGTTTTACATTCGTAATTCAATTTTAAAAAATTTCTTAACCTTACAGAATTGCATGAAAAAACAATTCTTATCCAATCGCATTAAATTAATATGTACAGCATAATAGTTACAGAAGTAATTGTTTATACGTAGTTTTGAAGAGACAAAGTTTGAAATAGTTTTTTGACGTGTCAATATATTTGTAAAATCTATTTTTGTATTATAATTCATAACATCGTACCGTATAAGTAGTTATTTTCGCGGGACGCAAATTTCGCTATTTCTTTCAAAATTGCTGGATTTTATTTTTGCGGGACTCAAATTCTTGCGATTGCTTATCATTTACTGTATAAAGTCTCATATAAGATGCCACTGCTGGTGGACTATCAGTCCCCGAGGGTATTCACCAGCCCAGTAGTCAGTACTTCGGTGCTCACCCGAAAGCCGATTATTTTTGGAACCTTACAATATCTAAAATTTTTGTTAATTTTGTTGAAAACTAAGGAGTATCTCCCTCATGCAAAGCTCTGTTCTTAGCTAATTTTGGCTTTACATTTAGATCACATTGGTAATTTGTTCTCTATCAGTTTTTAATCATCTTTGAGTTTATGGTCTTCCAAACGTTTAGATTTTATCTGCACTGAAGAGATATAAAATGTCGAAATGCGCATATGCAGAAAATAAATTTACAGTAAGTTCGGTATTTAGTTATAAGTTATATTTCGCGATATTCAATTTTCGCGACTTCAGAATGGTCGCGAATAAAGCGAAAATTAAGTCCTCGCGAAAATAACCGCTTATACGGTATAAGTTAAATTACATTACGAAATGACATATTAATCTCCTTTCTTCCTTTGTTTCATGGACATTTATTGAAAAGAATGTTATTTTAGTTAAATGAAATTTTCTGATTTCGTAAAACAAAAGTCGTTATGTTTTGTTAAGGTGGTTCGGGTGTCTAAAACTTCACATCCATCTTGCGCATGTGATGAAAATTGGAATTTACCATTAAAATGTTGTAAAAATGATTTTGAATAGTTCATTGATACTAAAGAAAATAAAATAAGCAACATTTAAGCTGCAATTGTGCAAAATATATCACATTTTTGAAAAACTCTAATTTTATTAAGGGGAGATAATTCAAAAGAAATAATAAGGGGAAAATCACATTTTCATGATTTTTTTTCAAAAATATAATCGGTGACCCCATTTTTTATTTCATATTTCCAAAGTTATTTCTTTAACACAGCTTATACTACATTTTCAACAAAATCTATCGTTTTATTCATATAAAAAATTATAAAATAGTATTTTCTCCCTATATAGACTATATTAAAAAGCTCGAAATCTTGCTATTTTCGGAAGCTTATCCCGGAAAAACGAGTTCGGTGACCTATTGATTTTTTACTAAAATTTTAAAGTGCATGTAATAAGCTTTCATTCACAGAAAAATAAGAAAAATCTATCGTTTCGTTTTTAGTCACCCGAACTACCTTAATAGTAGAATATAAGATAAAAACGATTTTTTATAACTTTACAACACATTCGAGTTTCAGTTGTACAAACAGAAAACAAGGTAGCTGTGATAACTCTTTTCAATTGCGAAGCCTCTTTACTATGAATATAAAAAACAAAAAATGCTGCGGAAAGCATCAGCATCCAATTGGTGTAATTCATCAGCATTACATTTCAGTATAAAACACAAAATAAGAAACAGCAGCTGGTTACATGTAAGTGCAGATTAGGTAATAAATATCAGACAATTTCTAATGAAATACAGGAAAGAGTTTCGCGTCACTGACTATTCAAATTTGTCAAAGTGTTTAATATTCCACTGGAATGTCTGAAATTTTCTTGCCTTTTATTTTCATCGCTGTTAAATTTGAAAAAAAAACATAATGTTTCTTACACCCCTTTTTTCTTTGAGCCGGACAGTTTTTAAACATGAAACCCTCACATGCAGACTCAATATTCTGTTTCTATTTTGAGACTTGTTTTATTCTACCCAGCTATACCGTAATCAGTATTGCAAATTTGCCTTTTGGAAGGCTATTTTAATCCTCACGTTAATTGTTAAATACTTCAAAGTCCTTTTAAAAAAGAAAAAAAACAGCGATGAAAGTTGTATTCCATTTTATCGGCAATATGTACATTTTCTCTTTGATCTTACTGACTGATATTGTCAGTATCTCCGTACTGACCTGATACAAGAAAATATCAGGCAATGACGTCATGAAATTGACATCATGACTCTTACGATGACGCCGATAAAAACAATAATGGTAGTTTTGAAGGTCTCGACAGAAAATATCACTAGTATCACAGCTCGTCCTATCGGACTCGCTGCGATACGGTGATATTTTCTGTCTCGACCTTCGGACGAGCTGTGATACTAGTGATATTTTCTGTCGAGACCTTCAAAACTACCATCATTCTATTAATCTATCATGGACTTCTCTCCAGGGAACCGTTTCCTATAGTGTTGTCTGGTGTGTATAGTGCACGAGCGACAGGCGAGGGCATTATTCGCACCAGACAACACTATAGGAATACGGTTCCCAAGGGAGAAGTCCGTAATTAATTTAGTACATAACAGAAATGAAAACAAACTGCATGAGACTCAAAGTATAGTAAACCGGAAGTCACGTGAGGTATAGTCCCGTCGTCAAGTATAGTATCCCGCTGTCAAGGTAAACAAATGACTGTTCAAATATAGTTACGTCAGATTATCCAATGAAATCGTAGGATTTTTACCTATTATGTACTAAATATATTTATTGGATAATTGGATGCCAGTCTGAGTATACTACGTTTCTGTTTTTTGTACATCTATGTCCCATCAGGATTCGTTTTTTATGTACACAGATTTTTGTTAATGATATGTGAAAATACCATATTCTTCAGCAGTTTTGTCATACTTCAATTGTCAGTATAGAAAAGGGAATTATAGTCTAAATTTAAATAAATTAAATTTCCCTATTGAATTGCTACAGTAATAGGTAGTGTCAAGACAAGAAATGCAATTTGGAAATATATTAATAAATTAAAGTAAAGTAAAACAAAAATCAGACAAAGATAAAGCTTTGCATACCCCTTAATTTCGTAACATTCCTAGATTTTTGATACTGTAAAGATAAATTTGCAAAAAGCAAATTTTCGGGAATCGGACATTCTAAATTGATTCGAAAATTTATGTTTTTATGAATTCTTGGATCTTCCGTAGATATATGATAAATTCGCATTGACCGACCTGTACATCGAAATCGCGCCTCGGGTACATCTGACTGTAGTATGATGAGAACATTTCCGTAAAAAAAATCATACAACTTATTTGGATGACATAGGAAATAAGCCGCATCATTTGAATTACAAAGCACATCAGAATGAAGAATTATTACGGCTTCTAAAACGAAATAGAGGTCATCTCTACAAGCATACTTATCCGTTTTGTAACAAAATTGAGTAAATGTTATGAGACAATCATGTCAGTACATGCGTTGCGGATTTCTTAGATATGCATTAATAGGTTGCCGAGCATGTATAATTTGCGAAATTGATAAATTGAAAAAACGCCAACATTTAGATTATACAGTAATACAATTGTGAATGGAGAACTCATACAAGGAAAAAATAACATTATTTTCATGTAAGAACTATAGCCTATTTTTCATTGCCTATGTCAAAATAACGCATGAGCTGTTAAAAAGGGATGCAATCAAAATTTTAAAAATCAAAATGTTACAATAGATAAATTTCATGTTAAAAATAAAGAGAGCATAAAAGGGTTGGACCGAATTTTCAACTGTATAGTCTTTTCCCGGGTCGTAATGTTGAATAATGTAATTTCACATCCTAAAATGATACTCTGTTGCAAGTTTCGCATATTTCATGGTTTTGCTAAACTTTGCCAAAACTGAAACTACTTTAATTCCATACTGGTAGAGATTTTGCAGTCTGAAGGAGTTGCCGACTGGACAATCCCTGTCATTCAGGAAGAGGGAATATTTTCCGACCTCTACGATTTCTACGTATATCTTTTGAAAAAAGATAAAAAAATCATAACATACACTCGATTTTTATCCGTTGTGTATGAAAAGACATCCAACCTCGTTTGTTTCAAAAGTGTAAGAGTGGTTGAAATGTCTTCGATATTTAGGCCTTTTAGTCATTTGATCTCTTTTTTGCTTTTTTCTTGAGAGTTGTTTCTCATCACATATGTTGTTCTA
This sequence comes from Modiolus philippinarum, assembly GCA_002080025.1. Taxonomy (NCBI): domain Eukaryota; kingdom Metazoa; phylum Mollusca; class Bivalvia; order Mytilida; family Modiolidae; genus Modiolus; species Modiolus philippinarum. The sequence continues at coordinate 45,530 of MJUU01036346.1, read as the reverse complement.
ATGCACATTTTTATCATGATGCTTAAAGCAGACCCGTTAAAGACATAACTGTGAGTGACAGTGAACATTGCGCCAAATGGTTGATAAGTTGTTGCCATATTTTTCTGTATCATTCTTTATGTACTTCAACAATGAATATCATTATCTTGTTTATTTTATAAAATATATTATTTTGTTTAAAATGGCAGTATTAATTTCTAAACGCAATAAGTATTTTTCCAATTGCTGTCGATTGTCCCGGTGAATCAAAAATGCATATTACATTTTACCAATTAAAGCAATTTAACTTAAATTGCAGATTACATGCATCCTATTTTTCATTTAGGTCAATGACATAACTGAATATTTTATAAAATGTTTACGTAATGAAATATGTTTTTAGATATACATGTAAAAAACGTTAAGTTAAAAAAAATATGTGTCATATGTCTAGACGTGTGTATTTATCTAGCTCAAGGATACAAAAATATGGAACTTACGAAAACCATATTAGGACAATTGATTTAAACATCATGAATTTAAATATTAACCTCTTATTTAAGAGTCAAAACAAAAATCGAAAAAGTTTTAACATGATATATGAGTTTTTTTTATGCACTTTGAGTTCTTCATTGATTTTACAAAAAGTTTTGTTAACAAGTAGGGTCAGTCCTCTTCGAAAGCTTTGTCTTTTTCTTGGCTTTTTGTAACTTTCAGACGTCTTCGGTAGTTTGATTCTGTGATTCCGTTAATGTTGCATGGCAGCTCGTCGTCATCTATAAAATGCTTAGATTTGTTTTGTAGCCACCGAAATAATCATCTTCAAAAAATTGATACCTGTGCTTTTGGAATTTTGTAATTTCAATTTCAGCTTCTCTCTATTTTTTTTAAGATTGCTCGGTTGGTTTAGGTTAATGAAAGTACAGTTTCGGCAGATTGTCTGTACGAAAACTTATGCATCTTTAGTGACGATTAACAAACAATTTACGTCGGAAGATCAATAACCAAAAGATGATTGAATGCTGATAGAGATCAAAACAATAAATGAAGAAAAGTATTAAGATAGAATTTTAAAAACAAAGTATTAGGATCTTAACAAAAAATGTTCACTTAAATCTAGCTAAGAATAGAACTTCAAACAAGAGCGATACTCATCATGTTTAGACAAGATATTAATGTTTATTAATAAATGAGGGTAATAACCATATAACCGATCATAGCAGTCAACAGCCGATACCCAAGGGGCAAAATGACGAAGCAGACGCAAATCCACCAGAAAATTATTAACAGCAACGACCTTGACTTTTTCACGGGCACCCCGTAAGGAATAGTCTTTTAAACCGGTTTTATAGCGAATCAAAAATGTCCTTTTACTGTGGTAGTGTCCGGCAGCAACTCAACAGCAATTTCTTTTAAAAAGTCGTAGACAAAGAAAAGAATTTGTTATATCAACACTAAGCAAAATATGAAAATTGATTAATAGTTCGGACCGAAACTGCAAATTTATCCACAGTTGAGTTTAAGATTGGAGTTTTAGTATTTTTACGTTTCATACTAAATAAAAATATTATTATACATGTATATGCATCAGTTACACCAAGATTTAAAAGATTCAAATACTTTATTTTGAAAACACTCAGACACTTAAAGTGTTACAAGAGGAATTGTATACATTCATACAACCAATGGAAATGGCGATACATATAATAATGAAATATTTACAAAAGTTTTTCTACTTTTCTCAAAAATATACCCAAATTATTAAGCATATTAACATTACAGATTGAAAATAACCCATACATTTTATACATCGACGGATAGCGCACATAATAGTTTGGGATATATTTGTTTCTAAGACTTATAACTTCTGCATCAACACAATTAAACAAGTAATGAAATTCATTCCCAATATCTTGAAGATTACAAATATTACATTTTCTATGTTCCAAAGTGATCCCAACCCATCTACCTGTTTCAACAGGGAATTTAATATTAGAACATCTTAAACGGCAAATAGTAATTCTGTTACCCTTGTTTAATTTCAGTAAATATTTCTCAATTCCAAATTCTTGTTTAAGACACCTATACAATTCACCCCTTGATGAATTATTCATACTTTGAAACCAATTTTGATAAAAAGCGTCCAATAATCTCTGCTTTATAGTAATTTTAATATCAAGATTTTGTAGTGCATACTGCCCATCCCAGATATAAGAAAGCCCTATACCATTGAAAACTGACTTCAAATTTTCGATCCATTTAAAACTAAATTCATTAGTATCATTCAAAGCAAACATTAAACGATATAACATCCCAGAGAGTTTATTTGGGTTCAATAGCAATTTCTTCCAAAAGTTGATCATTCGCAGCTGCACTATAATATTTAAAGGAAATCTCCCGCTTTCCCCGTAAACCATATAGTTAGGTGTACTAACTCTCAATCCCAAGATCTTCTTAATAAACTGTAAATGAACCTTCTCTAAATCATTAATTTTTTCAAAACCCCAAATTTCTGACGCATATAATAAGACAGGGACAACCAAAGTATCAAATAACTGAAGTTGAAGATCAATTGGGATTTTTATGTTTCTAATACGTCTATATAAGGCAAACAATGATTTTTGTGCTTGCTGAACTAATTTTTTTCTGGCTGCAAAGAAATTGCCATTGTATTTTAATGTTAAACCCAAATATGAACATTCATCAACTACATCTAATGCATTACCAAAAAGTTTAAAGTCAAAATTTCTTCTGCTTTTACGCCTACAAAATATAACAACTTTTGTTTTTTGTGGATTTACCTTAAGTTTCCATTGTGTACAATAATTCTCAAATTTATCTAACATATTTTGCATCTCAACAGGAGTTTCAGCTAATACAATTGTGTCGTCTGCATATAACAATACAAATAAATAAACATAACATTGTAGATTTTCTAGACATAAATCATTAACATCAGTTAAACCTGACACATTTTCATCAACAAAAAATTGTTCTAAGTCATTTAAAAAAATAGCAAATAAGAAAGGCGAGAGATTTTCACCTTGACGAACCCCTATTTCACACTTAAAGTAATCCGAGAATTCCCCATCTTTCTTAACATAAGATTTGATATTCTGATACATATTTATAACAACTCTCAAAATTTTTCCGTTAATCCCACTTTTAACCAGTTTTTGCCACAAGCCCACCAGATATTACTGAGTCGCACGCGTCCTAGGCAAACATTTGTTTGTTATAAAATATATGATCTTTTAATTAATTTTATGTTTCAGTCCTCTGGTCGTATGTCTTTAAAGCTCTTCTAATCAGAAACGAAAAATTTTTTTTCAGAATTTAGTTAATTAATTCAATCAAAGTTGTTTAACTTGTTTTGTAATTTTTTTTTTAATTCAGCTTTCATAAAATTTATCTATTACATGAATTTTAATATTAAAAATAATCAATGAGATACAGTTGTGCTTTTAACGTTTTCCTGTGCGAAAGAACAACAGGTTTGCTGTTCATGGGAGGATTCGATCTGCACTGTTTATGTTCATTTAATAGTTGTAAATTTTGCCGTTTTCACTTACAGTCGTATATGTTTTCGTTTAATCATTTTCTGAAATTAAGAAAAAGTATGAATTTTTTTCTGCGGTTTAAAACAACATTTTTAAAGGAACCAAAACAGTTCAGCATTTTAAAAATTTTACTTGATTTATATTTTCAAAGCAGTATCACATGTTGCGATATTTACGATTTATGTATTTAGGAATATATATATGGTTTGAAAATGGGGATATTTAGTCTGCAGCTTAAACTTGATTTTTAAACATGACCAAAACAATTTGATTTTTAGATATTATTTCACCATATCAATGCGAGATATTTATATCATGAACTTGAGCATTAATAAGGAATTAAATGTAAAATATTTAGCCTGTTGTTTGAAGACGCTCTTCTGAATAAAATTTCATATGAATACCGAAGCAAGAACCTAAATCATCAATCAAAAAACTAAATCTGAAATGACAAAACTTTCTTTTATCAGTTTGATTTATAATACCTACTAGGAGGTTTTTATATATTGCGTTATATCAGCATCAATTTAAGCATGATAACAGAGTATTCACAGTATGATTTTTGTCTGCGGTTTAAACTCGGTCTTTCAACATGACAAAAACATTAAGTTTTTTTGAAAATTTTATTTCATCATATTTTTAAAAGGAATTTTCTCCGTTGGAATATATTTATTTCATAAATCTTGGCATGAAAGAAGTATTAAAAGTAAGATTTATGGGTCTGTGATTTAAACTCACTCTTCAAAAATGACCAAAATAATTCTTTATCATTTTTTCAATAAATCCTTTCCAAGGAGTTTATGTGTAATGCTACACAAATTTCAGGAATATTGGCATAAAAAGGTATTTAGATTTTTACTTTTGAACAAAGGTGGTTTACGCTCTTTCTTCTAAAAATGACCAAAATAACTCATTAAAAATAACTTCCCTTTATTGCAGGGGTTTATGTTTTGTGTTTAGCATTAAGATATTAAACCTGTGGCTTCAATTCAGTTTTTCAAAATAACTCAATCTTCATAACCCAACATTAAAACTCCTTCGAAACGATATTATGAAGTAAAACAAAAAATTATTTGTTCATTTTAAAAGAGTGAGTTGAAACACCAGACTAAAATGTCTTTTGAAATACTTTAAAGAAAAGTGGGTATAAATCAAGCAAAATGTGCCATGTTGAATTTCCCATTGAAATACATGGCATTTTTTTAAGTTCAAATTTTGCTAGAAGCATATATTAGGATGGTTTGTTAAGGACTTGTTACTTGTGATTTCTTCCTATTCGGGAAATGAGCTAATTGACTTGTAATGTTTTTTTTACAAATTATTTGCTGATATAATGCAATTGTACACATCATTAACGCATGATATACAGTTCAGTATTTTAATTGATATTGGCCACATTTACATATGTTATTATTACAAGTTCTTGCCAATCAAGATTACATTAAATGTCATAACCTGAGAAAACTGTTTGTTTTCTTTATAAATTGCTTAATTTTTCTGTAATTCCTTTTCATTCAGCTTACTTTCCACTTTTCTATCTTGACACCAAATTTTGCATGAATATTATTTAAATGGCGGAAAAACTGTTTGGAAATCAATAAATGTAAATTTGATTCCCTAGATAATAGCTCGATAAATCATGTCTGAACATGACACAGCCTCTTAAGATAGAAAATGTTTCTCATTAATTTCTTTCAATTTGTAGCTAAAGTAACTTCATCTCTTATAACAGCTATCAGGAATTCCAACGGGTTTGATGGTCTCAGCATATTTTATATGCACATAAAATTTTACCTTACAGGGTTATTAGAATTGAAATGCATATTATATAACATTTCATTCAGGTCTTTTTTCATGTGCATGTGAATATTTTATTTTTTTACGTAAAAAGACCCATAAAAATATATGTCATACAAATGTATGTCTAGATAAATTTAGCTCAAGGATATACAATTTGTGTTCAAGAACTAACGACAGTCTCTGTTGTAGACCATAGAAGGACACGTGTTTAGCCTAAAGCCTAAAGCCACGTGAGCTTTCGCCATCACTAGGCGTCTAACGTCCGTCCGTAAACTCTAATTTAAAAGATCTTCTCCTCTGGAACTGCTGGGCCAGTACCAACCAAACTCGGTCTGAATCATAACTAGGGTATGAACGTTCAAATTTGTGATTATCATGTACGTAGTGAAAACGACATGACGATATAACTAAAAAAAAAAGAACAAAGGGGAGNTTTTTTTTTTTTTTTTTTTTTTTGAAAAACTGAAAAACCGTAACAGATATTAGTACTCTGACATGGATGAAAAAACAACATGATGAGATCTACCCACCGTGCTAATCTGGAGAATTTCCGATAACCTGTTTTGGAGTATTGCCCCTTTTACGGAAAAAATTCGTTTTTTGATTACTTTTCATCTTATATATTGAAAATGCACACATTTGAGATAAAGGTCTAGTTTGAATTGAAAAAGTGTGCTATATGGTTTGAGGAAGACCGTACGGTGACCCCTAGATGCTTTGTTTTGGGTCTTTTTAACCTGGATATGGGATGTTGTCTCCTTGACATTTCCCAAATTTCCTTTCTTTTTGTTGTCTCCTTGACATTTACCAAATTTCCTTTCTATTTGTTGTCTCCTTGACATTTACCAAATTTTCTTTCTTTTTCATACCTTATCAAGGACTACAATTTCTACATACATCCAACAGGTTCGCATTTCCTCCAAGACGTCGGCACAGCGCAACATAGGACCCTATGGGAAAATTGTTCAAAGATATTTTTCTATAGAACTACAAGCCAATTAGAACCAAATTTGGTCACATTAATCCTTGGTTGGTCTGCCTTTAAGGTATTGATTTTTATTTTCACACTTCATCCAAGATGGCCACAATGTTGAACATAGTTTAACATAACGACCCAAGGGGAAATGCATTCAAAGATCTTCTCCTTGTAATTAATGCGTATCTTATTTCTTAGATGTCCCATATTGTCAGTTGATCGTCCGCATCTTTCAGATGATTTGAATTTAACTGTTGCCGCCGAAAAAAATCATTCGCAATAACCTTTATGTTATTGTGGTTTCAGTACTTTATTTATGTAAACATTCTTCTTTCTCAATTTTCTTCTTTTGTGAAGCTTGTTCGTTTTTGTTTATAATAGCTTCATATATCAGTTGGTGAAAGTCTTGGTTCTGCGTACTCCTGTTTCAGCAACTTTCAGATGACCAGTGAAAGAAATAAAAAAAAATAAAAAAATAAAAAAATAATGGAGAAAAAATAATCGCTTTGTTCTTAACAGAAATCCAAATCGTCCAAGGACAAAAGAGATTTTTTTTTTCAGAAAAAAAGACTCTTATTATCTATTACTTATTATGGACTTCTCCTGAGGTGACCGCTTTCCTTCAGTGTTGTCTTATGGACAAAGTGTACGAGCTAACAGGCGATGGCACTATATACAACAGAAAACACTATAGACAAGGGCGAAGTGTATAATTTAGAAGATAACCCAAAAAGGTTAAAGTGGAAAAGAGTCAAAAGAAGAGTAAACAAGATGTAACTTGAAGTATAGTTCCGTCCTCGCGTATAGTACATACGTGTCAAGATAAACAAGTTCAAAATATAATGACGTCAGAATTTCCTGTGAAATCGTAGGATTTTTACGTGTTATATACTAAAATTCAGATATTGCATATTAAAATCGCAACACTATAGTCTCTTTCAAGTATCACACTCGAAATGAAAGGTTCTGCAAATATTATTGGAGTTGTTCATTCCATTTTTTGTCAGATGCAAACAAACTGATTTCGGCGGTTCCCTCAAGCCAAATGAAATTAAAATGGATAAACAGGATATATTACTGCAATAGCTGAACGTTACAAAATATGAAGTTTTATTTTGCAGTAAGACATAATGACTAGTATTATAATTTTTATTTATTTATAGACCTGTGGGTTTTTGTGTGTGTGTGTGTATTTTGGGACTGTTGCTTTTGTATATATATAGTTGTCTGAAGCATGCACACAGCTGATCTGAGCGAGCACCTATACATCATGTACTGCGTTACAACCCTAGATTAAACCTACGAGGAGGTATCACCCGGTTACCGAAAGCTATATTTTTATATAGCATAGGTAGCCGCGTGGTCTAGGGCGCTGGACGGTGTTGCCATAGGTGTCACAACAGTGATGGTTCGAATCCCGGAGTGGGAACTACCAATGTGCAGATCTAACAATGTTGGACTGATTTTCAGACGTATATATATATATATATATATATATATTTGTTTTCGATATGGACGTCTGAAAACAATAAATTGACAGTGAACATGAGTTGCACAGAATCCTTCCAACCAAAAGTAATGTCAACTAGACTTTGAATTCACATTTAAATTACCATAGCCCTGGAAAATCATATTGCAAATACGCAATCAAGTGCACCATAAGCATTTCATTTCTTTTGTTCTTATCTTACATGTTCCCTTTGTTTCGTCTAGTTTTTTGTTGTTGCTTGTTTGCTTGCTGTTATTATTATTATTATTATTCTTTTTTTATTTTGAAAAAAGGCTTACCGATTCAATCATTGATAAATTTCTTTAATGTATAGTTTCATGTAGTTTCGAAATGCGCATATGCAGAAAATAAATTCACANCTGGTGGACTGTAAGTCCCCGAGGATATTCACTAGCCCAGTAGTCAGTACTTCGGTGCTGACCCGAAAGCCGATTTTATGTCCAACCTTGCATTATATAAAATTTTTGTAAATTTCGTTGAAAACTAAGGAGTATCTCTCTCACGCACAGCTCTGAGTTTTGCTTAACATTTAGATCATTTTGGGTATTTGTTCTCTACAGTTTTCTAACATATTTGATTTTATGGTCTTCCAAACGTTTAGATTTTATCTGCACTGAAGAGACATAAGTTGTCGAAATGCACATATGCAGAAAATTAATTCACAGTGACTTCGGTATTTAGTTATTTCATACATTTTTGTTTCCTTGCTCTTCTTCGTCACCAGCATCTAGGATTTCTTAGCTTTGTTTTCAATTTCCACTTTTTCAATTTCAGCTACAAAAAGATACAATATTATATTTGTTGAATTCACACGCAACCTAGATCAATATTTTCAAGAACCTAGGATAAGCAAATTAGCATACCATATAAGGTCATTCTGTTTGTTTCTTCTGTTTCAGTGTAATGACGTCTCCAGAAATAAAACGAGTAGCGGTAATAGGAGCCGGACTTAATGGCTTGTCCATTTTAAGACGACTCTCTGAGAATAAAAATTACGAGCTCACATGTTTTGAGAAAAACTTTGCATTGGGAGGAATATGGGTTTATACAGACCAAACAGACCGAGACATTTTTGGGCGGCCAATAAATACCACTGTTTATAATTATTTAAGGTAAAGTTAAGCTACATACACTTGCTTGATTTATTAGTATAATATTCTTTCAAAAAATTCTTTTTTGATTTGGAAAGATGTCGCATTTTTTTGTCATACATGTAGAGGCCAAACTAAACTTCAAAAAAGATTAAGATAAACAAGGACAAGAGCTATGCAGGGGATATTTGTTTGTTAGTTGTCAGGGTTTTGTCAATTTTCATACAGAAATATAGAGTACAAGTACCATATGTAGTCTTCAAAAGACAAAATCTTTTCTACAGATTTCTTTTAAAAGTAAAATGGTAATGAGTTTGAATATTGTTTCGAACTTGTTGATAATGTTATTATCATAAAAGAAAAGATAACAAGAACACTTAAAATGACCGAAAAATTACAATCACATGCCAATATCCACATGGGTACTGCATAGGAAAAACCAAAAAACAAACAAACAAACAAAAGACAAACTTAAAAGTTGATAGTAACTTGAGATGTACCTAAACCTAGTCCTTGTCTATCCCGTTTTCCTATAGTATAATAAACATACAAATAAAACCCAATACAGGTAGACTACTAACTCCGAAACAACAATCTTGAAAAAGACTGAATACATAGTAGTTATGTTCTTAGCTATATTTGAATTTCTGATTATTCGGATTCCGTTTGTTTTTATCCATTTTAAACATTTTTGCAATAATGGATTTCCTATGTTTGGGTTCTAGTGCTGCTGGTGGGGAATGAATTTTCGAGATGGCCATACAGCTCATTAAGATTATTGCAGTTGAAGTTAACATATGTGTCAGGGTCTCATGTTCATCTACTCCATTTCCTTTCATAAAATAGAATAAAACGAAAAGTAGATTAGAAAGAGGAGTGCTCGTCGCTAAACTGCCAGCTAGCTCAAGGGGTCTAGTCTGCCGGTAAAACACTAGGGAAGAAAAATCAACCAATTAACCAATGGAATATACACATGTAAATGAGATTACAAAGTGGTCGTTTCTGAACAATAAATAAAAGCATAAATTAAACTTGAGTAATAATGAAAAGTTTGCTCTCAATGGAGATATAACCCAACAATTCACGTCTTTCTGTGCTAACCCATCAAAAAAGATAGTTAAATATATGTTAGTTGTTAAAAAAAGGTAATATAAAAATCTAAAAATGTTCAAACTACAGTATCGGTATTTCTTCACTTTGTTTTTTTTTATTTAAGACCTATGGTTTAGCACTAAATTTCAGATCTAAAGCTATCTGCATCAGTCTCTTAATACAAACTAAAAAAAACAAAGTCAAGACAGAATATTTAAAGGTTAAAGATTTATGTCTCCATTCCTTGTTTCGCTTTGTCCAGATATTCTTTCCGTTAATGTATAGACAGCAGTAATCTGTTCAAAAGTTTTCTTCGCTGTTAACAGCGACACTATTCTGTCTACACGTAAGAGTTCAAGGTATTTTACATGTTCCACACTCTTGAAACAAAAGAAATCTGACATGCTGCCCAAACTTTCACTTTTCACGAATGCCACACTTGCGTTGCTTGAAAACATATAAAATATTGACTGTGTCCAAAGAAAGTGAAAACCGATCTGTAAGTCTAAACGAACAATCCAAGTACAAATGGCGACATCGGAAAACAGAGAAAAAGATATAACACGAGTCTGGCATATAAAAGACTGATGAAGACACATACACATACAAAGATGAACAACACAGATCCAATAAAAATATATGTAGTATCAAAGTAAGTAAGGACGAACATTCCAAGGACAATGCCGACATCGGAAAACAAGGACGGCTTAGAAAAGAAAAATGAAAAGTCACACATGTACAACGATGAACAACACGGGCCCAATTAAACAAACCAACGGAAATCAAAGATACTACATGAGTACGGCATAGAAAAGAAAAAATGAAGACACCCACACATACAAGATGAACAACACGGACCTAATAAAAATACAAGTGAGAACGAACAAACCAACGGAAAACGAAGATACTACATGAGTACGGCACAGAAAACAAAAATGAAGAGAGACATACATACAAAGATGAACAACACGGACCCAATGAAAAAACCATGTAAGAACGAACAAACCAATGGAAAACAAAGATACTACATCAGTACAACAAAACAACGAGAAATGAAGACACAAACACATCCAACTCAAGGTTGTTAATCTTTGTTCATCTGTTCAATTTCCCAAAAGATTTACATTTGGTAAAACAACAATTACTAGATATCTTGACTGATTTCACAAGAGTCAGCCGTTCTTGGACTATAAAATGTCTGTCTAGCATTAGAATGTCTATGATTTGTTGATTCAATGCAGATCAGTCTTTTTCAACACAATTTGTTGACTGCAATCGTACTGGGTCGACCTGATTCATTCCATCCAGGTCTTTTCCTGTACGGTAAAGAACTGATCTTTGTTGAAAATGACTGACCACACACCCTTGACAGTCTTTTTTAGTACAGTTCATTGTTTTACAACACGTTTCATCGAAAATGCTGATAGCAAAACAAGTTAACAATCAAACGAAAGGGCTTAACAACACACTGAAATTAGGAATTTACGACATGGCTTAACAACACATTGAAATTAAGAATTAATGTCAGATTAACAATCAAACGAAAGGGCTTAACAATACATTGAAATTAGGAATTTATGTCAAGTTAACAATCAAACAGTAGGGCTTAAAAACACATTGAAATGGGCAATTCATGTAAAGTTAACAATCAAAAGACAGGGCTTAACACAATCATGGCAAGTTAACAATCAAATAATAAACAAGATTTCACAAATTTTTTAACTTTTCAATTCAAAGTAAGGATGTTTCTTAAATGAATTCCAAGGCGAAAATGTGAGTTAATATTATTAAAACTTAGTGGAGTCTGTAAAAAGATTCCCCGTGGGAGAGATGTATGCTCTATATACATTTCAGTAATTGTGTACTTGTTCTTGAGAGAATCTCTCATATGGATGCGCTATCACACTTACACATTTCGGCTTTTTTTATTTTTCATAATTTAGAATTGCTGTTCTGACCACCTGTTTCTTGTCCCCACGTCTCATGATTTTATGATGCCAAGTTTTTTTTTTTTTGCAAATGTACTATTTGCTCGATGAGTGCCTTGTGGTTGTTTAAATGTTGTGATCGTCTTCTTTGTCGTTTTGTCGGGCAATGGGTGATTACAAAAACACTTGCCAGTTAAATTTGTGTATGTTGACGATCCCGCATCTATGGATCAAAGGGTAAAAAAAGCATGTTATCCATTTTTACATGGATGTAGCGT
>MJUU01036346.1:0-26256 GCA_002080025.1 Modiolus philippinarum | reverse complement strand
TTTTTTTGTTTATTTGTTTTGTCTTTGTCATACTATCTGAATTCGTGTTGCCGTGAATTGCCGTGATTTTGGATTTATGATTTTAGAATTTCCCCTTTCCTCGTTCTAGCGTCGGTATTCGCTTGCCGATGTATAAGTTATATTTCTCAAGATCTTGATCTAACAATCCGGAACTTGATAGTAAAAATCAGTATTTTTACTAAAGATTCCAGCAAAAAATATGAAATTTGCACAAAACTACCACATTAAGGGTTTTCAAATAATAATAATAAAACAAAATTATGCACATGGACCTATGATTTTTCTTCAAAAATGATTTTCTTTCATGGTAGATGAAGAACAACAATAAAAGCGTTGTTCCTTTGCTTGTTTTTTCCCATGTATTTGTAGAGACTTTGTCTCATGCGCATTTACTCCCTATCCTTTTATTCACCATTTCGGGAAAAACTTGATTCAGAAAAATTTTTGAACCATAAGGAGAATACATCCTAAAAGTTGAGGATTTCCATTTTGACAACTATAAAAGTGAAAATCAATTGGAGATATTTTGATATCAATACCAAAAGATGTGTTAAAGCCCAGTACTTTACCAAAATATATCTATTAATAGCAAGAAAACTATTCTTTCAAGGTAGACACATATATGTCTCTGTTCAGGGATATCATACGTTTATGTCTCTGTTCAGGGATACTACAACGAATTGAATTACCAGTATAACTATTTTACTCTGCACATTTTATTCCTAACATTTATTATACTGCATGCAATCCATAGACGCTTACACTGTCACTGGTATCACATCTTAATGGAAAGCATGTTAACATCTATATAATGTTTCCTGCACTATAGCAACGCATGCTTGTCCTCTGCATAATTACCTTTTAGTTTGCTTCAAATTGGGGTAAAGAAGGATTATATAAATTGTTATTTTATCCTGTAATGAATGGTTAAGAAAGTAAAAAAAAACTTAATTGAAAAAATATACCAGGTAACGTTCAAACTCATCATGTGTAGGCATATTTAGGAATAAGATCAGATGTTCCACTCAGTAATTTTTTACCACTTGTTATTTTTGCACTTTTGTGAATTTTTTACTATTTCAGTGGAAAAAATCTAGCTTCGAGAATTATTCTTTCTCTCATGCTTTCTGAAAAGCTGTAAATAGAAGGAATGAACAAATTCAACACCCAAAAATCATATGTTAGTGTTGATATAAGAAAGTTTTATTCAATTTTCAAATTTATTGGCTATTTCATGATTTCCACATTTCCCTATAAATGAAGAATTTCTAAATGTTTTAACAGCTTATGGTTTAAACTTCATTTTTTTCCTCTTTTATAGCAAAACAAATGTAACACTATATTTAGAAAATCAAAAAAATAATCTTAAGTGCATATTTATTTCATAAAATAGCTTTTTCTTACCATTTCCCTATTTGGTAAAGATTTTACATGAGTTCACAAGCCAATTAGTGCATAAATCTTTTCTCAAGCCTATGGAGTATATATTTCACAGTTGAATCGTTACTGTCGAGCATGTACACTAAGTCTGAACAGAGATTTTTTTTAAAGAACGAAAACACTGTCCAAAAATCTGCATAGTTAGGGCTTTGTTCAGCCTATGTGAATTCCATCCCTCAACAAATTAATTGGCCGTCACCATTTAAAGTGTCCCTAATGTAAGAGGACATATATAGCTAGATTCAAGTCTTCCAGGATTTGACTGTACCGATTTCGACTTCTTCGGCTTTACATTCAGATCATATTGGTTATTTGTTCTCTATCAGTTTTTCTTTGAGTTTATGGTCTTCCAAACGTTCAGATTTTATCTGCACTGAAGAGGCATACGTTGTCGAAATGCGCATATGTAGCATTTAAATTCACAGTAACTTCAGTATTTAGTTATTTCCTCGATTGGCTCTGTCATTCTTTTAAATTTTGGCTTTTTAATTTTTTTGTAATTCAAAATTGTTTTTCTGACCACCTTTTTATTGTGCCCACGTTTCATGATTTTATTATGCCAAGTTTTCTTACAATTGGCTTGATGAGTGCCCTGTGGTTGTTTAAATGTTGTGATCGTCCTCTACTAGTCTTTTTGTCGGGAAATTAATGACAGTGATTGTAAGAACACTTTGCCAGTTAAGTTTATGTTTGTTGACGATCCCGCATCCATGGAACAAAGGAGAAAAAGACATGGATGTAGCGTTTCTCAGCAATTAGCAATGAATACCGCTCAAACCGGTGCTAGGGGCCGTCTTGAACTTGCTATGAGGTATGAGTAATGCTCATTGTTGAAGGCCTCATGGTGACTTAAAGATGAAGAACAACAATAAAAGCGTTGTTCCATTGCTGTGTTTAACCATGTATTTGTAGAGATTTTGTCTCATTTGCATTTACTCCATATCCCTCCATTGTTAATTTAAGACAGGAGTTTGTCTCTCCTGCAGTGTGGAGTCCGTAAAAAGATTCCCCGTGAGAGAGATGTATGCTCTATATACATTACAGTTATGGTGTACTTGTTTTTGAGGATATTTCTCATATGAATGCACTATCATTCTTTCAAATTTGGCTTTTTAATTTTTTTGTAATTCAAAATTGTTTTTCTGACCACCAGTTTATTGTGTCCACGTCTCATGATTTTATTATGCCAAGTTTTCTTACAATTGGCTTGATGAGTGCCCTGTGGTTGTTTAAATGTTGTGATCGTCCTCTACTAGTCTTTTTGTCGGGAAATTGATGACAGCGATTNATCCCTTCATTGTTAATTTAAGACAGGAGTTTGTCTCTCCTGCAGTGTGGAGTCCGTAAAAAGATTCCCCGTGAGAGAGATGTATGTTCTATATACATTACAGTTATGGTGTACTTGTTTTTGAGGATATTTCTCATATGAATGCACTATCATTCTTTCAAATTTTGGCTTTTTAATTTTTTTGTAATTCAAAATTGTTTTTCTGACCACCAGTTTATTTTGTCCACGTCTCATGATTTTATTATGCCAAGTTTTCTTACAATTGGCTTGATGGGTGCCCTGTGGTTGTTTAAATGTTGTGATCGTCCTCTACTAGCGTTGTTCCATTGCTGTGTTTTACCATGTATTTGTAGAGATTTTGTCTCATTTGCATTTACTTCATATCCCTTCATTGTTAAGTTAGGGAGAAAAAAAATAAAGGTAATCTTTGTTTCACTTTTCGGACTTGAAAGATATTTGGTTGTTTCTACTTTTGAAAATCATTTACCTTGCTAAATAAGTTATTTTTAACAAAGATTAAAACACTCTATCCTCAATAACCAATGAAACAATATGAAGCAAATTCACATGATAGAATCCAGCAATGGAACAACGCCTTTTTTGTTGTTCTGCATCTTCAATCACTATGAGGTCTTCAACAATGAGCTTTGTTCATACACTATAGTAAGTTCAAAACGCCACTAGCATCGGTTTCAGTGGAATTCATTGCTGGAGGTCGACCAAAGGTACATCTACGTCTCTACTCGTCATGGATGCGGGATCGTCAACAAACATTAATTAAGCTGGCAAAGTGCTCTCTGCAATCAGGGCACAGGGCACTCATGAAGTCGATTACAAGAAAACTTTGCATTATAAATCATAAAATGTGGATATAATAAACTGGTGGTCAGAATAATATTTGGACATAACAAGAAAAAACTACTTTTTTTTAATTGAAAGTATGTATAATAGAAAATATACATGAGAAATGCTCCCAAGAATAAGTACAACATATTTCAAATACAGAAAAACCATACATTTTTCACACGAGAAATCTTTTTCCGCAATCCACGATGCAGGAGAAACAATTGCTCCAGTCTTTTATTAAGAAAGAAAGGATATGGATTGAATTTTACCTATGTCTTGTTACAAAATACACTTTTGATATTATCATAAGACTTTTTTTTATATTCTACACTATTATGAGCTTGTAGCTGAATAACTTCCCTGTTGTATTAATTAAAAAAACAAAGCAAGTTTTATATTTTTTTCGTCAGTAATTAGATGACTGTTGTAGGATTGTCCGTCTTGCCAAGGAGCCAAAAACTTCAGGTCACTTGCAATATTTGGTCGTAAGGTAAAAACCATGTGTAACGAAGGAATATCGTACTGATGCAAATCTCTGTTTTAGCATGATTTTGTCTTATATAATGAGTCGGAAACCTTTACTTCATTGACTTCGTAGTTTAATTATTTTCTACAAATGCATATTTTTACTTTTCAAAATTTATTTTCCGACTAGTATTCCATCGGAGACACATAAAGACGATTTTGTCCAATGATAAACTTTACGTGCTTTGTATTACAGAAATTGCACCACACCAAAAAGTCCTGTTATTGAAGGAGATGGGGATTTTAATGGTTTGATTATACACAGTATCAAGTATAGACACCCGAACTATTTGAAGGTCAGAAAGTTGCAGTCCTAGGCGCCCAATATTCAGGACTTGATATTTCCTTTGATCTTTCTAAACATGCAAAGAAGGTAAGGACATGTAGGCATATTTCCAGACGAATGTTTTGATCAAGAAATTGATTAACTGAAGTCATTTAAACACTCAGTTTAAAGACTTCTCATTTCAGTTATGGTATACTTCTACTGGAGACCATTTCTCATACGAAAGCATTATCATAATTTCAAATTTTGGCATTTTTATTCTTTTTGATTTAAAATTATTATTCTAACCACCTGATTATTTTCAAGACGAAGAGCACCTGATGTCACTCTGTTTTAGAGTTCACACTGTTAGTGCTTTAGTTTTTCGTGTTGCATATGTAATGTTCGTGTGTTTTGTGGGCATGTGGTGTCTTTGGTCTTCCGTCTTCTGGTGTTCTTGCTTTTGCCTTGTCTCTGGACTTTGATTTGTGCAATCTTGTGCTTTGTTCCTTCGGTATTCTACTGCCGTTGTTTTTTTCCCACATTTCATGATTTTATTATGCCAAGTTTTCCTACATTTGACTCGGTGAGTGCCCTCTGGTTGTTTAAGCGTTGTGATTGACTTCTTTTAGTGTAGGGAAAAGAATGACACGGATTGTAAGAACACTTTGACAGTTAATTTTAAGTGTGTTGAAAATCCCGCATTCATGCGTAAAATGAGGTCGAACAATGCTACATCTAAGCCTTGCAAAGACTTCCGTTAAAACCGATGCTAGGGTCGTATTGAACTTTCTCTAACTTCTATCCGGTTTTCACATTTCCTGAACGGTGTGGAAGCATTTGTTCTCCTCTCTAGGGAGGAGAACAAGTTTCGTGAAATTTCCCGCCAAATTTATTCGGAATGCAATCCTCGGCGTTTTTCATTCAGTCAGTAGAGAAACAGTTTCCACAACTCAAACCCGTTAATTATGAAATTTCTCACATCTCGTTAAATAAATTTTATAATTTTGAAAAGCTCGGCAAGCCTCGCTTTCAAACATTTGTAAAATTTATTTAACTTGGTGTGAGAAATTTCATAATCAACTAGTTCTCGTTATGGAAACTATATTTCTTTTAGGGATTAACGCATCATGGGGACTTCAAGACGAAGAACAACAATAAAAGCGTTGTTCCATTGTTTTGTGTAGAGACTTTGTCTCATGTGCATTTAATTCATATTCCTTCAATGCTTATAAATAAAAGAGACCCCATGGAAAATCTTCATATATGGCTTTTGAACTAAACAGAGCCTAGACAGAATCCATTTAATGGTGGTAGTTTGAGGCTTTTTTACTACAGATTCCAAGGAAATTATTCACAAAAGTTATTTGAACGGCCTTCAATATTTAAACGAACCAAACAAAAATCTTCATAAATGACATTTTGATAGCCTTTACACTGAAGAGAAATCAAGTTAAATTAAACTTAATGGGTATATCAGCCTCGTAAAATACACAAAGGCTGAGAATAAAGGATTATTTGCCTGTTCTATCAACCAAACAAAACATTGCATATATTGATATTCTATAACCATTGTATATACTTCAGTTCGAAATACTTCGGAGACACAACTTGACTATTCAGCTATAGCAAAAAAAAATCGAAATACAGTGTGTGTAAGAGTACTATGCCCGATATGGTATGTTTGTTGACGACCCAGAATCAATGGCCAATAGTCAAAATACAGTAATGAAGAAAATATAACATGAAACACTTACAATGGCCGAATATTGCAATAACAAGCCACAATCTACCAGGGAACTGTACAAGAAATCCAATAAAATGACAAAAGAAAAACATAGGCAACCATAGGAACTCGGGATAACCAGATTCGGTACCGGCACTAGCAAAAGCTAGCAGTAGTGTTAAACCAGTTTATGGATACCCAAACCTCCCCTTTCTCTATCCCGTTTCCCTATTTTATAATAAACATACAAATAAAAGCCAATACAGGTTGACTACTCACTCAAAGACCACAATCTTCAAAAGGAAAGAACAAGACAAAACGTAATTTAGAAGGATGGGTCAAGGAGTGCTCGCCACTAAACTTTCGGCTATCTTAAGGAGCCCAGTATGCTGGTAAAGCACTGTCGCTCTACGGAATAAAAATTAAACTCAAAACTTCTGTAAGGGTTTGGTAAATAATCATCATGAATTTCAGTAGACGTCGGCAGTTTTAGTGAGAGACCAGTACAACTGTTAAATCTTCAGGTCATTGGATCTCAAAGTCAATTTATCGGAATCATGAAGAATATCCCGTCAATATCCCCTTTTACGTAAAGAATGTAAGTGACGTCCCAGTTTTCTGGATTTTTTTTTCAGTTTTTGACATTTTTAACAACATGTCCGAAAAAACGATGGTGAGAAATGTCAGAAGTAATAAGCTGTTTGCGTGTCTCATCATATTTAGACATCAAATGTTCATACTTTCTATAAAACTTATTAAACGTATGTGGCGTTATTCAACATTTAGCAAGTTAATTCAAAACTGTTCGGAGGGGCCGTCTTGAACTTAATATGAGGCATGAGTCTTTGCTTCTTGTTGAAGGCCTCGTGGTGACTTCAAGATGATGAACAAAAATGAGACCGTTGTTCCATTTGCTAATCTTGCCATGTATTTATAGAGATTTTGTCCCATGCACATTTACACCACATCTCTTTATTTGTTCATATATTCAGTAAGACAAACATGGTTTTGTTGTTGTTTTGTGCGGCTTTATGAACAAGGTAAGGTTAGACTAATTCCTGTTTTATTTTATATTGACTAAATAACCTTTGTCTCTAAAAGGTGAATTTTATGTTATATTGACTAAATCTTATTTATTACCGAGAACGTAAATTATAATTCATTGTCATGTTTTTCAGATTTACCTTTGCCATAGGAACGCGAAGTTGACGACACGGTTACCAGACAATATTATTCAGAAAACGTCTGGTTTTAAACATTTTACCTCCTCAACAGTTATTTTGGAAGATGGGGAGGAACTTCCCATTGATACAGTTATTTACTGTACTGGATTTCAATACAGTTTTCCATTTCTCCCGAACGATATGTTTGAAATAGGTGAAAACAATCTTGTTAATAATCTATATAAATATACTATACCTGTAAAATACAGAAACCTTTATGTTATGGGCATTTTGAGAGAAATTGCTTTCTTCCTCATGAGTGATCATCAGGCACTTTTCATAAAATCTGCCATTGAAGGAAAGGCAAAACTACCGACACCAGAAGAAATGGCCAAGATAGTTGCAAATGAATCTACTCGGACAATCAGTGGAAGCAGCCAATGGCAATGGGATAGTGAACTCTCAGAGAGAGCAGGCAATTTCGAACCATTTCCTCTAGTCTTAGAGAAAATACGGGCATCTCATAATGAAGTCTGGGCTGAAGACTTTGGAAAATGTAGGTCGCTCGAATATCAAAAGGTCGATCATAACACATTTAAAATTTTATGACATGGACAAGCCAGGACCATTGCGGTCGACAATATTTCCGGTGGTTTCCACCTGATTTGTCTTTTTATGTCATGGACTTCGGTTCTTGAGGGCTGTGTTGGGTAATTTTGTTATTACCCCCACCATAACAAAGTCAATCTTATTAGCACAATGACGAAAAAAACTTGAAATCCAACAGCTTCGTATCAAAAAACCCTTTTCATGTAAGTATCAACGATAATGATGATTCTCATATTTTTTATATAATGTTTATTCCATTGGCTATTTATAAGCTACTGTTTGTGGCTCTCGAATAAATACTTATTAAGTCACCGTCACATCCTGTGATCTCCAAGTGCAATTAACATTTACCTGTAGTTTACTTGTACAAGTGGGAGTCCTGTTAAGTATATTGGATTATATTTGACAGAGACTTTCTCCAAACCGAAGTTATAACACTTTTTCTGCAACCCTCTCGTCATATTCCCCTCGATGGCAACTTATCTTAATCATGGTAGGTAACCCCGGAAACATGAAAAGTCGTCAAATACCCGTTAGCCTGGAACGACCTATTACCGTGGTACTGTTTGTATATTAATATCTTGTAACTGCTGAGCTAGAATTAAAAGTTTATAATTATTGGATACCTTACCTATATGCTTTCTTTACAGACATTCTCGTGCAATTCCTTCGTTTCACAAAACACAGTACTGTCTAAATGATGCGGTCAGAATTTTTTTCTAAGAAAATTGACCTTGACCTATTACCGTGGTATTTTGAAAATTTTATTATTATATCTTTGCATAAATTGAATATACATTATACATGTATGGTGAATAAAAGGATATGGAGTAAATGCACATGAGACAAAGTCTCTACAAATACATGGTAAAAAACAAGCAAAGGAACGACGCTTTTATTGTTGTTCTTCATCTTGAAGTCACCACGAGGCCTTCAACAATGAGCTTTGCTCATACCTCACAGTAAGTATGGTATGACGTTGCACACGATATTGCGACACTTTATCATTTTGCCCCTATTTTTTTGCCATCCTTTAGAAATATTTTATTATTTAAGTATGATTTTATTTGATATGAACATAAATTATCTTTTATATGTTCATAAAAAAATGTTTATCGGCAAAAATTCCAACTGCAACCAAAATCAAAGAAAATTTAGCAGCCTTATTGTTTAATAAAACTTGATTTTTCAAGCGTAAGACGTAACATTGAAAACTGTTTCTGACAAAAAGAAATATATATTCAATTTTTTACGATGGATCTGCCAGAAATTCTGCAAGTAAACTCCACGAATTCACAGCTTCGCGACATCATAGTATCAAAGACGTATCTTTGACACGGAAAAGGTTTGAAAATCATGAAGGTGGTCATTTCGACCCGTAAGACAGGAAAAATAACGAATTCATAATTCGATGTAAAAGAAATATCTGGTTCTCGCTCAATTTATATAGCAAATAAGATTACAATTTTTATACCCTAAAAAAGTTCACGATTTAAAGAATTGTTAACGCAAAAATCAGACATGTATTAATTTTCTGCGAAGAGCAATATAAAAAATGGCAGGTCTTGCGGATTTGTCCACTGCCGTCAAAATTGTTATAACAAGCGTCCAACCAATATTTTCACATGTATATTCATAAAACTGTTTTCAGATAAATGCTTATTATTTGTAATAGAAAGTAAGTTCATTTCATGTACTTTGTAATGATTCAGATTAAAAGATATAATGTTTTCCCAAGAAATTGACGTTACGCTATAGGACACCAATATCGTGCGCAACGTCTATGTCCCAAGTGAATGATTACTTAATAATTACTTACTCACCATTGTAAGTAATATAACACTGTCAAATACTTTTTTATATTCAACTAATCATAAATCTTTGAAAAAATTCTTGCATTTAATAAATTTAATAAATTCTTAGTTACAAATGTTTGAAATTTTATAAAATTATCAAATTTATTTAAACAATAAACTGGACTCTTAAAATTGTTCTTTTTATGTAATACTTAATTTTCAATAGGATAACCATATCACATACCTAACTCATTGACTTACCTAAAAAAATAGTCAAAAACTGTCTTATTTCAAATTGAATTTCATAGCTTATTTAGAAATAAATACTATTTAATTCTTATACAAGCAACCGAGCGAAAAATATTTCATGTCACCGACTTACTATTTCCAAAAATAGGGATCACAAGGAATTTCCTCTTCTGGGTTTTTAGGGGCTATTTTTAACTGTGCATCGGCAGACTTGACCGGAAGTATGAATTTTCACATTATATAGAAAAAACGACGGAAACCTACTAAAAATACAAACATATATGGCTAATATCTTACTGTATCGTCTGCAGTAGACAAAATTCTGTCTGTAAGAGTCAGGTAAAACGGTATTTAAGGGAGTAGAAGAGAAGAATCGCGCTTGTTGTAAATACCAAGGTATTAAGCATGCCTCGGTAATAGGTCGTTTGAGTACTATTGATTTATGCCAAATAAA
Source organism: Modiolus philippinarum (assembly GCA_002080025.1). Taxonomy (NCBI): domain Eukaryota; kingdom Metazoa; phylum Mollusca; class Bivalvia; order Mytilida; family Modiolidae; genus Modiolus; species Modiolus philippinarum. The sequence continues at coordinate 15,874 of MJUU01036346.1, read as the reverse complement.
ATAAGAAATTTTCGAATTTAGTTTTATTTTAATAAAAATTTTGAATAACATCAATAAAATCAATTTATTGTACCTTTCCAATATTTTTCTAAGTATGTAAAATTCATAGTAATAAAAAGTATATTTCTTTTCATTGTTCAGGAAAGAACTTTTTCCTGGTAAATAAATAAAAGACACGAATAGTTCAAAGACTATTAATCGGTCTGTGAATAGCACTGTGATTACTTTTCGCGGACTTTTCAGTGACGATGTTCATTGGTCAATGGGTGTGTAAGTTCCGCATGGTTTGAATTTTTATCACAAGTTGTGAAAATGAAATCACATGCTTTTTTTTAATTTCTTTTCAGTTGATTTTCGGTATTCTGAAAATGTTAAATTCGGTATAATAAAACACTAATGTACTGGCTATTCGAACAATAGCAAGTTTATGGTTCCCCTCGACACCAACTATTTCCCTTCGCTTTGCGTCGAGAAATATTTGTGTCTCGGGAAACCATAAACTTGCTATTGTTCTCAATGTCACCGAGGCGATTTAAGGATATTAGAATTTAATTATAGATATTCAAAAGAAAATTCTTCATTAACTGAACTGTTCATGTAGTTTGCTTTACTAAATTTAAAATGATCTGGTCTCAGATGCGATTTATGTATAATTGAATAATAGATATGAATAAATCAAAATATAAGGATTTGAACTGAATAAAGATATCAATAAAGAAAAATCATTTATAGATATTAATAAAAAGCAACATTTATTGAAATTAAAAATGATTTATAGATTATTGTTAAATAATTAGTTGACATCTATGATTCGTAGCCTATTCAAATACCTATAAATCATCTTTAAATATCAATTATTAATTTCTTAATATCAATAAAACATTTTTAAATATCAATAAATAAAGCTCTATATATTTATATCAATAAATACTGATTTATAGATACATGTATCTATAAATACTTATTGACATCTTTAATTGATTTGTTGATATCTTTAATTTTTTATTGATACCTATAATACATCGCCAAACGAATACCGAAGCAAAAATGGCAATTCATTTCAAACACGTAGTGCATGCGGTATTGCCATAGATAACAACAAAATAGGGGTTCAAATCAAGCCGTAGACCTTGCTGGATTTTCCGATGCTTGCAGGTTTAAAAAAGATATCCAGCACCCTGTCAGCATTTTTTTTTGTATTTTAGTTTAACTCACCCGATCCCCGCCACCCTTCACTTTGGATGTTTGAAAGAGATTTTTTAGCCCGATTTGGAAAGTTATTACGCAAAACTCTGGCCAGTGGGGCAGGGAGGGCGGTAAAATTACTGTTTTTTGCTGGGCATTTTCCATGATTTTTATATATCCAATTTAATGTTGGAAATAATACTGGTCCTGGGCTGCGCGCGTTGGGATCTGGGCCCAATAACAAGGACTCCAGGCTCCAACATTAAGGCCTTGGTCATCGACTGACTAGGACTCCAGACTCCACTGGCAAGGCTCAGGGCTCCATTTCGTCATGACTGGGCCCGGCCTCTACAAGTATAGGCTCTGGGCTCTCAGGAAGCTGTTTAGCCCGTTTTATTACCCCATTAATGGGAAACAGCATTTTTTACAGGAGTCCGGTAGAATTAAGTGCTAAACTTTCAAGCTCTGAAATTAAAATTTTTCTGGATAAATGTTGGTCTTTGGGGGGGGGAGGTGTACATTCCTGCCTTCAATATGGCAATAAGTTTGTCGAGTCAGAATATTTATTTCGGAAAATTTGCTGATAAGAACACTTTAGGGCAAGATTATTTACCATACTGTAAGAGAATGTGACGGCCAGAATGTACATTTATTGTCAGTGAGGCGTAGGCCAGAATTTTATTTTCATTAATTATTCAAAATTGAAAAAAAACAGCCCCCGCCCCACCTACCCACGAATGAAATCGTCCCCTAACTGCTATGATAACTATGTATTGCTTAAAGTGACATTACACATCATTTAATAAATCAAATTAAATTAAAATAACTTTCATTGCTTAGATTGTTACTGATCATTCATTTGAAGTATTCTCCGGGTACACATGAACTATGACCTGTGCAGTATAACTGGGGTAGTTATAGCACAGCTGACCTGTGCATTAACCTAGTTATTGCACAGCTGAGAACAAAAGAAAATCCCAATGTCATGTGTTAAATCTTATTATAATGTAAGCATTTTGTTATACTGCAATAGTATTTTTAGATATTTTAAATATTTATTCTATTATAATGCAAGATTTTTTATTATTGTAGATTTTTTTTTATAATAGTTCAGTTTTTTATTCATTATTTTTTTTATTAATTCATGTCATTGATTGTCGGAGATACTCCGACACAACGCCAGTTATAATTGGTTGTTAGATATTTAATGACTGAACTGTGAAATTTCCCTGATCGATATAAATCAAAGGTTGTTATATTACTAACGTGTATGTACCTTTTCTTCTCCAATCTTTATCACTGTAGCACTTGCAAATAATCCAGACATTTTCACCATAAGCCGAAACCGAATCTGACACCTAAACCGAAACAAATTAAACTTGGATAATATTCAAATCTGTTTCTGTGATATAAAATCACATTTTAATTAGTCATTCATCAATACAAATCATACTTTTACTAACTTTTAATGTTTTTCGACGATGAGATGTTCATTCAGTAAGAATATTTTGTACTTTTGCGATATAGCAGGGCGTTATTCATTTTTTAATAATAAATAACAATCTTTATTAGAAGAGAGAGAAACATATTCAGATTGTACTCATTTCCAATAAGCCTCAGAAGTACACATAAAGAGTTTATATTTTTTCATATTTTACCGAATAGATTTCATTCAATACATGGCTATAACACTCGCAATTCTGACAATTTACAACATATCTTAACAAGGACATTTGTATATGCTAACTACTTATTAGGACTTGGAACATGCTGCCTTTGCCAGTTAGGAGTATGACCTCACTTTATGCAATTAAATCTTATTTTAAAGATAAAACTGTTAAAAAACAGCAATATTATTACTGCGGAACACGTAAAGGACAATTTCACATTGTAGATTACGAATGGAATGTAGTCATTTGAAAGATCACTTATTAAAAAAAAATCTTATTCCTTCTCCTCTTTGTGACTGTGGACTAATTGAAAATAATAAGCATTTTCTTTTACAGTGTCCTAGATACAATGATCTCAGACGAAGATATATATACTTTCAATATATATTCCAATAACAATAACAACTGATTTATTATTGTTCGGATCCGATCACTAATCGCTAGCGCAAACGATTCAGTGCAACGTTTCATTTTAGGTAGCAACCGGTTTGCTTCATGAGTCGATAAACCTCTTCTGCACCCCTCCCCCACATTCACTCTCTCTCTTTTTCACACACACACACATCCTTAATCTATCATTTCTCTTATAAATGTATTTATTCTATTTCCCCTTACCTTGCAAATATAATTATTGTACATTCATAAAACATTATTAATAATTTGTCTCTCTTTTGAGCATATATGTAAATGCTTATGTAAAGTATTATATACATAGGATACGGATTTATATAAGATCCTGTGTCTTGTTTTCGAATCCTCTAAATTAATTTGTAACCTTATTTATGTATTGTGTGTTATCATATTGTATAGATGATTGACAAATTAATTAATAAAATATGTTTACAATAAGAGTTTATAAACAAAACAAAATAACATATCAAAACATAACAATATATTCTCTAATTTCTAGCAAATATAAACACCTCCTGACTAATGTGTTATCGAAATGATAATCAACATGGGTATTATTTGATCTCAGTTGGCGATTGGTCAATCATGTAAATGTCTGTGTCAGTTTCTAGAAGTAGTGCAACCGGATGTTGATGAAATTAACACCTGCATCATTGTCTAGCGAAACGGTTTTTGCATTTTTATGACTTAGATAATTCAATTTATTGATAATATGACATTTTTATCAAAAGTATTATATTCAACACCCCTTTCAATGAATGGCGCAATGATACACATATCAACGATGATGGCAACAAAATGGCGCCATATTTGAGACCGGAGACTACAGAGATCGCTTTACTTCAAATAAGTTGAGTAGAAATTAGAGAAACAATCTCTAACATTGTTTTCCGATTTATTACGACATTTCTCACATCTCGATAGTTAAATTTTCACATTTTAAAGTTCTCGGATAAACCTCGAACTTTAAAATGTGAAAATTTAACTATCTCGATGTGAGAAATATACGTAATAAACTGGAAACAATGTTAGAGACTATATCTTTACACTTTAAGGGGATACGATACAGTAAAAAAATAATTAAGCTAATTGCTTCCGGTTTTTTGCTACAGTTTCGTGAGATATTACCAAAGAAGGTCACGGTGAAGTAAAAATTTTAAAACAAAGTTTCATTATATGTGGTTCGTAATTGACATTTATGTAAATATTTATAGAATAAAAGTCCATTTCTCGTTGGTAAAATTTCAAATAGAAAAAAATTGTGAACTGATTTTTTTCTTCAAAATTCGCAGAGATCTCCGTGAAACATTACTCTTTTGAAATTCGCTTTGAAAAATGGGGGTCCATGTGCTGATTTTAAAGCTACATAGAGAAAACTGTCATTTTTTATCGCTACAGAGAGAAAACTGTCATTTTTTATCGCTACAAACGAGTATTGCCGTTTTTGGCGCGAAATGACGTTACATTATATTTCGCTCGGAAACTTGAACGTCGTCAATCTGTGTTTTCCCGAATGTAAGGGTTGCGAAAAAATGGAACAGAGTTGAATACCATTAAAGAGTTAAGCAGGAAATAAAAGACATCAAACAGAACAGAGAATTTATCCGGTGATTGATTATTACTTCCGTCTAAAGACATTCACAAAGATCAGTCAAACAGATACTTAACCGAATCCCGTTTCTGATATGTGTTTTTCCCGAATTCTCGGTGAAATAAATGACTCTTCCCGTTGTCCCGAAAAAAGATTATACCGACCCTCATTTAAAGTTAAATGCGTTTCATACGATAATTATCATGCATATAAAGGACACGTGTCATGGCCCCAGGTGTAATAATCTACCTGGACAAAACTGTTTATTGTCACCTGGATCGAAGCAGGAATTGCTGAATTATGTAATATTCTACAATACGCAAAACATTTTTGGTAAAAAAAATTACCTTGATTTTCACAAGGACGTATATCTAGATATAAGTCCTTGATTTTCATATTAACTGCATTTTATAATTTATTAGTTAAAAAAAATAATTTTAATTCAGAGCGGATACCTGTTTAAAATAAAAATGTTAAAATTCTGTTTTTTTTAAATTAATTTAATCACGACAAATGACCATACGTTGCCACGAAAAACCGAGTCTACACCCTCTTAATGGCAGACAACCATGCGCACCTGGTGGTCAAGTTCGATAACTTTGTAATCACCAATTTCTGAAAGCGTCTATAGTGCCTCTCCAATACCATACTCTTGCCTATACATTGTATATATTGTATAATAATATTACGTTTAATTTGCATGGTAAAAATAGTGTGATATGAAAAAGCCATTTTCACGGAGTTTTTAATTGAATTTTCACAGCACCCCGTGAAATTTCATATCGTAAAATGCCGTGAAATTGCCCTAAAAATATCCATGGTAATGCGCCACCTGACTCCCTCGCGGCAATCCCTTCATTTTTACCAGCTAAAATATAAAGAAGTCATATAATTTTTGCGGACTATTATTTAGCTGTCGCATGCTAGATTCGAACTAACAACTTCGATATTTGTAAGCCCATGCGCTAAAAATTACGCCAGATCTCAAGTTTTTAATTTTGTGGTGTTCTTATTCATTCTTACTTCAGTTGTTTATATGTTTTGTCTTTGGAAGTTGCCTCAATTATTTGTTTTTGCTTTGTTTGTTTGTTTTTTTTTTCTTGTTTTTTTTTTTTTTTGGTTTGTTTTTTATCTTTGATGAATTCAGGTATTTTATATGCTGCTCATATTCTGTGACATTCCATGACTTTTGACTTTTTCCATAAATAAACAAGAACAATTTTCAGAAACTAATTAACGACATTTTCACGGGAGAAAATGTACATAGGTTATAGAATTTCCACGGGAAGTTGATTCAATAAAAGCAAAAATAAGTCACTGAAAAAGTCACGAGATTTTAATAACGCTTGAAATTTCTTAGTATTTTCATGGACTTGTATTCCAGTAGTGATGTTAAGTAATAATTACAGCAAACTTGATAAATTTCTACTGTGTGTTTGTTTTCTTGTAACACGTGTAAATCCTTTTTTAACGAAATCAAATTGTTGTTGGGAAAAATGGATTCTATTGCAAACGATGCCGATAGGAAGTCTTTGCTTGCAGGTTTCAATTTGAAAAGTATGTCGGATCTGTAGCTACCATGTCACAGTTGCGTAATGAGCAATTCACAACCACGTCAATTTTATATCATAGATTTACTGTACATACTTCTGCCCGCAATTCGCGTAGTCTGGTATTTATGACGTCGTGCTCTTATTCGTGATGTCGCGAAAACAACATGCCACATTCGGCGACGATACTATCTGCTCTTGGTACTTTATCGTACCCCCTAAAAATTTTACGATCTAGAAAAATATTAATTGATAATAAATTTAAATACTGTTTTTGCTTTTTTCAGTCTCATATAATTGCAAATTCCACTTTTGGATCACTTTTGTACTTTTCTGTTATCGGTTTTTGGACATTTAAAATCTAGTATCGACCTTTGAGAAAACAAGATATTTTGATGATTTTGATAAATATTCCAGGCCTAATCTATCTTAAGATGGTAAACTAAAAAAAAAACAAGGGATAACAGTGAACACCTACAAAGTACTCTTATGGTAATTGGAACAATCCCAATGCCGTAAATATTTTACTAAATGCTTTGAAAATTATGTTATGCCCTCTTTGGTAAATCCAGTATGTTGTCAAATAAATATTCATTACAATACCCAAATTGAACAACAGTAATCAAATGTGAAAGAATCAATACATTGAATACAAACTTTTTTTGTGATCTTTGTACTTATTCAATCTCCGCAGTAAAGATAAATTTGAATTTACCCTTTAAAATTCTTATTTATGTGTTCAGTCCCTGACTATTTACAATGACTTTATCGAATTTATGGCGATGGTGGCATCAGAATTATTGAAGTGACCTTTCCACACAGATTTTGTCTTGGAAAAACTTAAACCATTACAGCATTTCAAAATATTTACAAGCACCGCAATTATTGCCTTGCTTTTACAAAGCTTGTTTTTGTCTGTTGAGATATGACACAAAACGATTAGTGTTATGAGTTATGTTTTATAAAGGAAGGTCATTGCTTTAAATCAAAAATAGTATTGGAGTTAAAACTGACCTTTGAGGTTCATCCAATTTTACCTATTGAAATAAGATTTAAATCTTCTTTCAAAGAGTTTTGATTCTAATGGTACAGTTGCAATAGTCATGTAATTAGAGATACCATTTTGAGAACATTTTTTTTTGTAAACTTTAATAAATTGAGCCATTTTAAAAAGATAAATGAAAGTTGATGTTTAATGCTAATAATAAAAATATGACTAAAAGAATTAGAAATGAATTGATAATAGATTTTTTCTGCTTCTAATGTTGCTTTTGATGCATCTAGTGTTTTGGCTGTTAGAGCACACGTTGGGTTGACATGCCGATGCCTCTGCTGGTGGATTGTTAGTCCCCGAGGGTAATCACAAAACCAGTAGTCAGTACTTCGGTGCTGACCCGAAAACCGATTGTATTGAAACTTGCAATATCTAAATTTTAATAAAAAAAATTGTTTAAAACTAAGGAGTGTCTCCCTCATGCATAGCTCTGTCCTTAGCTAAATCTGGCTTTTCTATTTAGATCCTTTTGGATATTTGTTCTCTATCAGCTTTAACATGTTTTTCGGTTAACGGACTTCCAAATGTTTTGGTTTGATCTGCACTGATGAGACATAAGTTGTCGAAATGCGCATATGCAGAAAATAAATTAACAGTAACTTCAGTATTTTGTTATTTATTACCATTGGGCCGATGCCTCTGCTGGTGGACTGTTAGTCCCCGATGCTATTCACAAACCCAGTATTAAGTACTTTGGTGCTGACCAGAAAACCGATTGTATTGAAACTTGCAATATCTAAATTTTACAAAATTTTGTTTGAACTAAGGAGTATCTCCCTCATGCATAGCTCTGTCTTTAGCTGAATTTTAACTTTTCTATTTGTTCTCTATCAGCTTTAACATGTTTTTCGGTTATTGGACTTCCAAATGTTTTGGTTTGATGAGACATAAGTTGTCGAAATATGCATATGCAGAAAATGAATCAATAGTAACTTCGGTATTTTGTTATTTATAGTAGAAATATTGACAAATTACATCGAGCATGTCTGTATAGAACAGTTTGGATAGAATTAAATACTTCGTATAGTGTACTCAACGTTTACGCGGTTTGGACAAATTTTTGCATTCACAAAGCCTTTATTGATCACGGAAATATGGCATTTTGATTTCGAATTTGTCTTTGTGTGCAAATAGAAGTAATAGTATAATCAGGCGAATATATCATATCTCATAATACGTAACAATCTTTTTTTTAAAAAAAAGAGATATATGGGATCGCTTAATTTGTGTGTTATTCAATCGTACGTAATTGCTTGTTATCATCTTTTATATCATGCCTTTTACACCTCTCCACTCTTCAACTGAAGGCCATATTTTTATGATTTAAAATGGCAATGAAGGGTAGGTATCAAGAACAATTGTTTTCTACAAGTTAGTTATATTTGGGGAGACATTATATATCAATCCGCACACACAAGGACAAATTGTACATCATAATGCTCGATCCAAGTACAAAATAGACTTTTAAATGCACAAATTTGTTCAAAATGTGTATATGTTGAGTACACCGTACAACAGAATAAATCACAAGATTACTATACATGTACAACTTAGGAAATATTTAAAAAATTATGCGTTGCCCTTTCGCTTAGAAACAATATTATACCGAGGTTACAGTAAATTTAAATCAATATACCGAAATATGAGTAAAAGCTGAAAGAGAACAAATTACTAATAGGGTCTAAATAGTAAAGCCAAAATTCAGCTAAGGATAAAGCTATGCGAGAGGGAGATAATCCTAAGTTTTGAACAAAATTTTGTTAAATTTTGATATTGGGAGTTTCAAAATTAAATCGGTTATCGGACCAGCACCGAAGTACTGGCTTCTGGGTTGGTTAATACCTTCGGTAACTAATAGTCCACCAGCAGAGGCATCGGCCCAGTGGTAACAAACAAAAAATACCGAGGTTACTGTTAATTACTGTTACGGGTACCCCGACCCAAATCCTTCCTATATATGGAAAAGGGAAATACTAGAAAATACATAGTGGACATCTACAATATGCAAATATGCTCCTACGTAAGTTTCATGATCAGTGGTTTGAAAGAAGTAGTGGATACCAGGTTGTCACCATTTGGTTTCAATTGAGGTAAAATGAATATGTTCAAAACATGTGAAAAATCTGGGAAAAAATATTGGAAAACAAAAAGCGAAGTGCATATCTACAATATGTAATGCAGGTCCTACATAAGTTTAATAAAATTCCAGTCATTGGTTTAAGAGGAGTAGAGGATACCAGGTGGTCACCATATGGTTTGCATTGAGGTGAAATGACAATGTCCAAAACAATTAAAAAATCTGGAAAAAAGGAATTATTGGAAAATAAAATGCGTAGTGATCATCTACATTATACAATTAAGCTCCTGCATCAAAGTCATCAAATTTCCGTCAATGGTTAAGGAGGGGTCGAAAATTTCAAGTGGTCACCATATGGTTTGCATTGAACAAAATGACAAAGTCTAAAACATGTAAAAAATCTGGGGAAAAAATTATTGGAAAACAAGAACCGTAGTGCACATCAACAATATACGAAGTGGCTATTTTTCCGGATAGCCGGAAGAATAGACAAAAAGGTCTATTTTTCCGGCAGTTGACAGTGAAAAAAGTTTTTGATAATTTGATAACATTTGAATAAATAACATATTATATAAGTCGTCTATTTTCAATTTCTTTGAAATTAAAAGTTAGTTTAAAGTATTGTAAAGCCGTTGAAAATTGATAAATGCGAAAATAACTTGTTGCAGTATGTATCATTTGTGGCCGGAAAAATAGACAAATTTTTCTATTTGTCCCGCTATCCGGAAAAATAGACAAAAATGTCTATTTTTTCGGCCATTGAAAATTGATAGTAACAACATCGCAAAAAATAATTATTATCAAAAGGAAAACCAAGTAAATGTCTATAAATAAGATTTATGATTCTTGAAAAGAAAAAAAATTATTTGTTTTTATCTAAATCGAATAATGTGTGCATTTTATGTTGGCCGGAAGAATACACCTTTTTGCCTATTTTTCCGGCTAGCCGGAAGAATAGCCACGGCCAACAATATATCATTGAGCTCCTGCATAAGCTGAATGAAATTCCAATCACTGATCAAGGAGGAGTAGTGGATACCAGGTGGTCACCATATCGTTTGCATTGGGCTAAATGACAAAGTCCAAAACATGTAAAAAATCTGGGAAAAAGAAATCATTTGAAAACAAAAAGCGTAGTGCACATTTACAATATATATATAAGCTCCAGCATAAGTGTCATGAAATTCCAATCACTGGTCAAGGAAGGGTAGTTGATACAAGGTAGTCACCATATGGTTTGCATTTGGTTTAATGACAATGTCCAAAACATGTCAAAAATTTGGCAAGAGGGGAATTATTGGAAAAAGCGTAGTGCACATCTACAATTATAAAAGTAAAGTGGTCAAGGAGGAGTAGTGGATACCAGGTGGTGACCATATGGTTTGCATTGAACTAAATGACAAAGTCCAAAACATGTAAAAAATCCGGATAAAAAGAATTATTGGAAACAAAAGCGTAGTGCACATCTATAATTTGTAATTAAGCCCCTGATAAAGTTTCATGAAATTCCAATCAGTGGTCAAGGAGGAGTAGTGGATACCAGGTGTTCGCCATATGGTTTGCACTGAGATAATGACAATGTCCAAAACATGTCAAAAATCTGGAAAAAAAGGAATAATTGGAAACCACAAAAAGAGTAGTGCACAACTGCTATATTTAATTAAGCTCCTGCATAAGTTTCATGGAATTCCAATCATTGGTCAAGGAGGAGTAGCGGGTACCAATTGGTCAGCATATGGTTTGCATTGAGCTTTATGAAAAAGTCCAAAACATGTAAAAATCTTGAAAAAGGGGACTTATTAGAAAACCAAAAGCGTAATGCACATATACAATATATATAAGTAAGCTCCTACATAATTTTCATGAAATTTCAATCAGTGGTCAAGTAGGGGTAGTGGATACAAGGTGGTCACCATATGGTTTGCATTGAGCATAATGACAAAGTCCAGAACATGTCAAAAATCTGGATAAAAAGAATTATTGGAAAACAAAAGCGTAGTGCACATCTACAATATGTAATTAAGCTCCTGATAAAGTTTCATGAAATTCCAATCAGTGGCCAAGGAGGAGTAGTGGATACCAGGTGGTCACCATATGGTTTTGATTGAGATAATGACAATGTCCAAAACATGTCAAAAATCTCGGAAAAGGGGATAATTGGAAAACAAAATATGTAGTACATATCTGCAATATTTATTTAAGCTCCTGCATAAGTTTAATGAAATTCCAGTCAGTGGTTAAAGTGGAGTAGATGATGCCAGCTATTGGGAGCAAAAAGACGGGGGTAATAATAATTTATTAGATCGCTCTTTTCAGCTGGATCCGACAAAAACATGGCTGCCAGCGCAGAACATAGTTCATCATTGGACTCTTTGGGAAAATAACCTTTTGATCATTTCCTCTGAAGCATATTCAACCAAGCTTTGCAAGAATAATGTTTCGAAGGTCTTTTACAAGAATTGCCCATGGTTGTAAGCATGGAACATAGTTTAATATTGTACCTAATGGGAAAATCATCATTTTCACCATCTTCCCTGAAACTTTTGATGGATTGGAGGCCCTTTAAAAAGGTTGCTCATTTTGTTCGAATCTGAAAAAAAAAGGCCGCCAGCGAAGAACATGGTTTCACATTGGGACCTTTTTAAATATAGGTAATCTATCCAGCCCTTGGTGTAATGATATAAATGTGATGCGTGTTTTTGACAACAAGCCTAGACGAAAACGAAGTCATGGACATCGCCATGATACATCACCAACACTTAATGATGTAACTAACAGGGCCTACTTCCTTTCGTTTTGTAAACCCTTAGGATTGCAACACAATTCGCACAAAACTATACTCTTTACCATTTACAAAATTGAATTCTTTGTGTAAACAATCTTTAGAAAATTCTGTTACTGATCCATCCTCATCTTTATACAAGTTAGACGCAGTCATCCTTGATATTGGTCAACATAGGTTATTTCACCCTGTTAAAGAACACGCAAATGTAGAAGAACACCGTTCGTTTCTACCAATAAAGTTTGCTAATAAGGGTTTAGATGCCATCAACCTTGCCAATATATTACACCACAAAAATGTAAAAAACAAAATACCTCCATATTTTAAGGACACATCAGTTTCAATCATCTCATATACCTATACTTCACCGATAGCATCCAAGATTTTCAACCATAAACATGTATTGCAAAACCTCACCACCGACGATCTCAAGTGGTGGTCACGTTATAACAGGAGTCTTAAATATCATCGAAAACCCACCTCTCCGTGAAGTCCTTGCAAAGGGACCAAAATTCCGTGAACCACGATCCATCAACTGGGATCAAAATTTCATTTTGTGGATGCTGTAGAGGACTATGCAAGAAAATGGATTAAACGTGAACAAGATGAAGACCTGGATTCTCTTTCGGAGTGGATTAAGGCTGTGAGGTACATGATTCTTAAACGAATCAGTCAGCTACGAGGGTCAATGAGAACTAAAGCATCATCCATTTTCAAAAATGCCGATGTGGCCAGATACTTGTCCCTCCATTCATGACAAATATATCGTTTTCCGGCAGATAATGCCCCTAATAGCATCATTTTCATTTGTAAAAATCATTACATCTATTGTTTAAAGAAAGAACTAGACATTGGCAATACAAGGGCAATCCAACCTACACACCTACTACTCTGTCTAAGGAGGAGATATTGCAGAACCATAGATCTGTTTTGCTTTCCTTTGGGATTTCAACCAAAGATGAAGACACTGATCTCCCCTCCTTGTACTGGGTATCAAAATTACACAAATGCCCATACAAACAACGGTACATCGCTGCATTATTCTGCTAAAAAATGTTCTACAAAACCTATGTCTAAGCTATTAACATCCATCTTGAAAGCCGTAAAAGAGGGCCTTCAAAAATATTGATACTAGCTTTTCAAGAATTGGTGTAAATGAAATGTGGATATTAAAAAATTCAAAAGATCTGCTTGACATCTTAAAATCGAGATCATTATCACACTGTAACATCATTAAAACTTATGACTTCTCCACGCTTTATACTACAATTCCTTATGAACAACTGTAATCACGGCTGAAAGATTTAATTCACAGATGTTTCTACTGCAAGAACGGCGAACGAAGATTAAGTACATTGTTATATGCAGAGAACAAGCATACTTTGTGAAATGAGACTCAGAATCACAGAAAAAATATACAGAGGAAGAAGTGATTAAAATGTTAGAGTTTCTGATCGACAATATATTTGTCCAGTTTGGAGGACTTGTTTTTCAACAGACTATCGGAATTCTAATGGGCACAAACTGTGCACCTCTTTTAGCCGATCTATTTCTCCACTCATATGAAGCTGAATTCATCGAAGGGCTTCTTCAAAATAAAGATAAAAACTTGCCCAGTCCTTTATATAAAGATGATATCTCATCGCTAAACAACCCTCGCTTTGGTGATTTTCTTTGTCTTATCTATCCAAAAGAGCTCAAAATTAAGGATACTACAGATACTTCCATACCAGCCTCGTTCCTTAACCTTCATCTTGAAATTGACAATAGAGGTACACTACAAACTTGGTTATATGACAAACGCGATGACTTCGCTTTTCCAATAGTCAACTTCCCTTTTCTTCGTAGCAGCATTCCTATGGAGTTTACATCTCCCAACGCATTCGCTACTCAAGGGCCTGTGGTCGATACAGTGACTACCTTGATAGAGCTCGGTTGCTTACAAATAGGCTACTTAAGCAAGGGTATGTTGCCCATAACTTGAGGTCATCACTACAGAAGTTTTACGGTCGACATCACAATCTTGTGGACTGCTATGGGATATCTGTTTCCCAGATGACAACAGATCTTTCTCCTTGCCACTAAAGTTTGTTTTTCCTCTACCGGATTTGAATTTACAATTGGAGTTGACATGTTCAACACTGCGGGTATCTTAGAAGAAGCAGGAGATAGTTACTCTACCGGTGCACCTGATCTCACCCATGGTTTTTTATTGGGTCCGTGTTGTTCTTTTTGCATATGTGTGTGTCTTCATTTTCCTTTCTGTGCCGTGCTCATGTTATGTCTTTGTTTCTTTGTTTTTCCTACGTTGCCATTGTTCTTGGATTGTTCGATTTAGACTGACGGTTCGGTTCTCACTTACTTAAATATTCTTCTTAAAGTAAGGAAGCACATTTTATCAAACTTTACAGTAATGGTGTTCCGAGGCTCTTAACAAAATTACTCATTTCATTCCGACCCGACAAACAACATTGCTGCAAGCATGGAACATAGTTTCAACATTGCTTCCTATGGAATTATCGTCATTTTCATTATCTGCTTTGAAATTTTAAGGCAAATTTTACTAAATGGTATAGAAATATATTGAAGGTTCCTGCAAAGACTGCTCATTTCGATGGGGTCCTGTTTAAAAAACTTCGCCACCAGCGCGGAACATCGTCTAACATTTGACCCTATGGGGAAAATCGTTTTTTGATCATCTCTGAAACTATTGTAGCAAATTTAACCACTTTTCAGGAATTTTTTTTCAGCATATAATGACATATTAAACTCTTACCGTCTTGCCTTCAAATGTATGCAAATGGCAAAATTTCTTAAAAATATTTCAGAGCAACTATTATTTGTGTCAATGCAGAAATTAACCCATCGTCAACTGATCTTATATATTCCTAGATATTACAATGACGACAGATCTTTCTCTTTGCTACTTATGTTTGCTTTTCCTCTACCGGATATGACTTTCTTACCAGAGTTGACAAGTTTAACACTGTGGGTGTCTTATAAGAAGCAGGAGATGTTTACTCTACCGGTCCACCTGATTTCATCCATGGTTTTTATTGAGACCGTGTTGTTCATTTTTGTATATGTGTGTGTCTTCATTTTTTCTTTTCTGTGCCATGCTCATGATATGTCTTTGTTTCTTTGTTTTCTCATGTTGCCATTTTCCTAGAAATGTTCGTTTTACACTGACTGTTCAGTTCTCACTTATTTTACAATAATCTGCTCAAGACTTAACACCAGATATCTTACTTGTAGTGTGTCGGGTGCCATGCAAGTTAAGCAGATCAAGTGCACTGTTCAAAACAACGGCAGTAGAATACCGAAAGAACAAAGCAAGAACTTACACAAATCAAAGTCCAGAGACAAAGCAAAAGCAAGAACACCAGAAGACGGAAGACAAAGACACCATACAAAGTTGATAATACATGTACTACGTTGTTTGTTTGAGGGTATTAATTATGTTGTTATTCTGCTCTTTAATTTCTATATATAGATTACACCACAACATCCCGATCATTACCATATTTTATCCACTAGAGATAGTTAAATTTAAA
>MJUU01036344.1:91760-103455 GCA_002080025.1 Modiolus philippinarum | reverse complement strand
CAAAAACTTACAAGAGAAGGAAACCCCAGTTAGAAATAGAGACTAAGGTAACTATGGCAAAAACTTACAACAGAGAGAACACATGTTAGAAATAGAGACTAAGGAAACTATGGCAATAACTTACAACAGAAGGAACACCAGTTTGAAATAGAGACTAAGGTAACTTTGGCAAAAACTTACAATAGAGAGAACACCAGTTAGAAATAGAGACTAAGGTAATTATGGCCATCACTTACAACAGAAGGAACCCCAATTAGAAATAGAGACTAAGGTAAATATGCCAAATACTTACAACAGAAGGAACACCAGTTTGAAATAGAGACTAAGGTAACTTTGGCAAAACTTACAACAGAAGGAAACCCCAGTTAGAAATAGAGACTAAGGAAACTATGGCAATAACTTACAACAGAAGGAACACCAGTTTGAAATAGAGACTAAGGTAACTTTGGCAAAAACTTACAATAGAGAGAACGCCAGTTAGAAATAGAGACTAAGGAAACTATGGCAAAAACTTACAACAGAGAGGACGGCAGTTTGAAATAGAAACTAAGGAAACTATGGCAAAAACTTACAACAGAAAGAACACCAGTTAGAAATAGAGACTAAGGAAACTATGGCAAAAACTTACAACAGAGAGAACACCAGTTAGAAACAGAGACTAAGGAAACTATGGCAATAACTTACAACAGAAAGAACACCAGTTAGAAATAGAGACTAAGGAACCTATAGCAAAAACTTACAACAGAGAGAACACCAGTTAGAAATAGAGACTAAAGAAACTATGGCAATAACTTACAACAGAGAGAACACCAGTTAGAAATAGAGACTGAGGAAACTATGGCCATCACTTACAACAGAGAGAACACCAGTTAGAAATAGAGACTAAGGTAATTATGGACATCACTTACAACAGAAGGAACCCCAATTAAAAATAGAGACTAAGGTAAATATGCCAAATACTTACAACAGAAGGAACACCAGTTTGAAATAGAGACTAAGGTAACTATGGCCATCACTTACAACAGAGAGAACACCAGTTAGAAATAGAGACTAAGGTAACTATGGCAAAAACTTACAACAGAAGGAACCCCAATTAGAAATATAGACTATCATTAAAGGCAACGATGGTAATAATTTACAACAGGAAGAATTGGGATGACTTGCAGTTAAAAGAGAACAAGGTCACACATAGAATCTAAGGTAAACCATTGGAATAACTCACAAAAAGAGAACAAAGTCTCACCTAGAAACTAAGGTAGCTATTTTGATGACTTACAGGCTGACAGTAATCATCTTGAAATAAAGAATTAAATTAAAGTGAACATCATTAGAGACCACTGTAACCATGGCAATAACTCGCATCAAATTTAAATTGTCCAGGCAGTGATTTTGTTGCCTTTTTTAAAAACAGCCTGTGCCTTTTTGATTGGGAAAATATAGTGAAATTTTCGATAAATTGGGCAATTAACTTCAAACGATAAATTCTGTAAAATCATTCCATGTCGACACCATAAATGGTTTTCAGGATTGGATTCATTGTAGGGACACTTCAAGATATGCATTTAAAAAATTATATTTACTATAAATAGGAGAACAGTTTGATGATTTGGAAGGATTTGATATGCAATCTCACTCCTTTTGGGAATTTTGTCAAAACAATTGGGAAGAAAAAAAGGTAGCTGTGCTCAATTTTGGGAACAAGTCCCAGGGGAAACAGCCTTTATAAGGTGGTAAAACAAGGCTTACAAAATCACTGCCAGGATATAAGATAGTAAGCTTACTATGGTGATAACTTGCAAAACCAGCTAATTTGAGCTTTAAATAAATGGCAATGTTTATTAATAAAAAAATCATTCTAGAGACTGAGGCAACTGTGGCAATAGGACCCTGTTAACCTTGTTCAGTTTGAAACTTCTGGGTATATGAATTGTATATCCGTCTCTCTTTACCAGATAAAACTATTTGTCAAGTGTGGAATTCCATTTTAACTGAGGCAACTCTTCAAATACCATACTGATATACATTGAATCAGAGCTATAGTATTAAATTCCATTTGAACTTCAACTGCATTGTAGTTTTATGATATGAATTTTGTATTACAGAAAGTAGAGAAACTTCAGCATATATGTGGTGAGCTAGAAGATCAAATCAAAGACTTGGAGGCTATCAATAAAGAAAATGAGGAAAGACAGGCAGAATGGGAAGAGATTAAGTAGGATTTTTGCAGAATTCTTAATGTCCATATCTTTGCATTACACTTTTCACTTTGGAAACTGCATACACTGCAAGAAAACAGTCACACACAACTCATGTATGGACTCATACATCATTACATTTCTAGACACATCATTTACTTGTTCTTAATGTTAAGCGCCTGGAAAGAAATAACATAGCCAAGAAAATCCGTTTTTGTCTCGCCCTCGACAAAAGTCGCGGAAAGCGAGACATATGCGTACAAAGTATGGCGGCGGCGGCAGCAGCGGCGTAAACTTTCATGTTAAATTTTTGTGATTAGGTCATTTTCTCAGTAACTATAAGTGGTAGGTCAATGATATTTGGTATATAAGTTGGTCCTTAGTAGTACATGACAGTCTGCTATATGGCTTTTGTCTGTGACCTCAATTTCACGGTCCAATGAACTGGTTAAGTCTTTGTGCTTAGTTTACTTTCTCAGTAACTATAAGTGGTAGGTCAATGATATATAGTTTGTAGGTTGGTCCTAGGAAGTACATTGCAGTCTGTCATATGGCTTTATCTGTGACCTCAATTTCACGGTCCAATGAACATATTAAATTTTTGTGCTTAGTTTAGTTTCTCAGTAACTATAAGTGGTAGGTCAATGATATGTGGTATGTAGGTTGGTCTTTGGTAGTACATGACAGTCTGCTATATGGCTTTTGTCTGTGACCTCAATTTCACGGCCCAGTGATCATGTTAAGTTTCCCAGTATCTATTAATGTAAGGTCATAATATTTGGTATGAGGGTTTTTCTTACATGGAACATCACAGCCCGCTATTTGGCTTTAGCCCTGGACCTCATTTTCATGGTCTAGTGAACATGATTTGTTTTTCAGTATTTATCAGTGGTAGGTCACTGGTATTTGGCATTTTTGTTTTGGGTGATTCATGACAGTCTGCTATATTGCTTTTGTCAGTTATCCTAATTTCACAGTCAATCGAACATGGTAAGTTTTCTGATTTAATCAGTTTGAGATTTCACACCAATTTTGTGACCAAGTAGGGACGGGCATTACATCAATTTGGGTCCACACTTGTTGTCATATCATTCGAATAATTTTATTACAAAAAAAAAATAACAAAAAATTCAGACAGATCAATTATAATAACTTTATAATATACATGTATTCATATATTTAAACTTGGTTTTAGATGGATTATTTTGCAGAGAGTTAGGACGAGGTTATTTGTAGTTATGGAATTCTATAATCTAATTTGAATTTGAATTTTTACAGGAAAACATTTGAAACAGCAGTGGATGAGAGAGAAGATGAAATTGAGGGCACCACTCAGAAAATACATGCATTGGAACAAGCTAAGTATGTTGTCCTTGGTGAAAAGGCAAAAATGAAGGGATATGGAGAAAATGTACATGCCAAAATCTCTGACATACTCACCACCTTTATCATGGAATATATGCTACAAAGTTTCTGGAATACCGTGTATTGACATGATAGCAGAAGATCTTATGGAAACAACCTCTTTGTGGCCACTAGGCAGAACTACATGTCCTAGACCACTAAACAGAAATACTATTATAATTTTAGGATGTATCGCATATAGAAATAGGTCATTTTCCCCAAAAAGTCTGGTCTGTCTGTTCATCTGTCAATTCATCAACAGCATTATCATAAATGTCTCTGAGATACAAGCTTTTCAGGAGAATTATGCCACCTACTAGCCCTTTTAAATGATAAGGCTTTAAGTGGTTTATTCAGTGAAACCTGTCGAAATGGAACCCTGACTAAACTGAAACCCTGACTAAACCAAATATGATGCAAGGACCCTTTCTTTTTATTTCTGTATACATGTATTTTGAACCTGTGTAAACCTAACACTTTTCTAAACCAAGCAAATTAATTCAGTCCAAGGGGGGTTAGGTTTAGACAGGTCTCACTGTACTTGGTAAATACTTACCACAAAAAAACACAGTTATTAATCAGTATATTTTAAATTACTTTCCCCTACTTGGTTTCTGTTGCTCTCAGTGGTAGAAGCATTTCCAGGGTGAGAGATCTTGCCAGGTCTCCTGACCAAATGAAGATTGAACTTGACATCATGATAGTAAGTTGCTAAGATTTATTGTTGTAGACATTCAGCTTCTCAAAAAATTCACAAGTTTAAAGAACAGTTACAACAGGCTAAAGCTCTGCATAAAGCTGAAATAGAAGAGTTGAATCATAAAGTATGGGAGGCAAACAGAACAGCTCAGAAATATAATATAGAAGTAAGTATGGTTTGTACAATTACAGTGTTGGAGGCTAACAGAATAGCTGAGAAATGTTCAGTAAGGTTCTTTAATCATAATTGTCCAAAACTTCTGGAAAAAGATACCTCGCAATTTCTGCCATACCAGAATTAAATTTTAAGTGTATTTTAGTAAAAAGGAACACATTTTTAGCGTTTGAAGTTGACTTTAATTTTTTGGATGATCATACTTGCCAACCTCTAATGGACCAAATGAGGGTTATGACCCTCTTTCAAAAAAGAAAATGAAGGTCATAGCGCGCAACGACATTTCCAGACCATGAAAAAAGTACTTACAACACTTTAAGTCTTGAAAAGGGTAAAAATAAATAGAACAATATTTAGAAAATAATTTAATTTTGCACATTCAACAAGGAATATATCAAAAAAACTAGAAACAGTTTACGAAATTCCAACATTTTAACCCCAAAACCATGAAAAATGCTACATTTTTTCTCAATGAGGGTTATGAGGGTCATAATTTGCAAAAGAGGGAGATTTTGAGGGTCATATACTAAAGAGGGTCACACCCTAAAAAAGAGGGTGTTACCCTCCAAATGAGGGTGACTTGGCAACTATGGATGATGCTGTAGCGAAGAAGTACCAACCTGTTTACATTGTTTTTCAAATTCATCACTTTTTTGTGTACAGTACAATGCATAGACAGTTAAATCACTATAACCTTTATTTTATGCTTGAGGGTTTAATCAGATTTTATATTGAGTACCATTTCTCAACAACTACTCATAGGGCAAGTTCAAATTTGACCCTGTATTAAGCTTATCTTATGATTTCTATAGGTACAATAGGGTAATTGATTTGTAATTGAATGTAGGTATGTGTCTTACAAAGATTATTTGTATATTTAGATAGGTCAGTTACGTGAACAGCTACAGAAACAGGAAATGTCAGCAGATAATTACAAACGCCTCATGGAGGTAGAAACAGAGGATAAAAGAAAACTCAAAGAGGAGGTAAAATTCATTAAAAAATTGTAACATTGATTGACATCAATAACTCAATTGTACTGAAATCTTGAAGTGTTGCTACATTTTTCTTGCAATTTTGAAATTTTGAAAATGTTTCAGTATTTTGTTGGTCTGTTTAATATATGATGAAAATGTTACAGTAGAACTTTGATGGCTAGAACTGTAATAGCTGAACACCATGGATGTCTAGAAACATCTTTGGTTAAAGTTTAAACATAGTTCAAGTTGGAAATCTTGAACACCTCTTTAGCTCAAACTGTTTTCTTCGGTCCTTTTGGTTTTCAAGCCATCAAAGTTGGACTGTATGTTAAATAGTTTAAGAGCAACAAAATATGATTGCTAAAAATGAAACATTTTCACATAGTTTGATTACACCCTTCAAGAAAGTACAGAAAACAGTTGATGTTTAATACTGTTAAGTGGGCAATTTTTGCAGCAGTTTTATTAGCTCACCTGGCTATGCCAGGGTGAGCTTTTGCCATCACTATGCGTCCGTCGTCCGTCTGTCCGTCTGTCAACAATTTCAAAAACCTTCTCCTCTGAAACTGCTGGGTCAAATGTAATCAAACTTGATTTGAATCATCACCAGGGTATGGCTTCTCAAAATTGTGTTCGATTAGTTGGCTGGTCAAACAACATGGCCGCTGTTGCTAAAAATAGAACATAGGGGTAAATTGCAGTTTTTGGCTAATAACTCTAAAACCGTTACAGATATCAAAAATGTGACTCGGGTAGAAATGATCAGCATGGCAAGATCTACCTGTGCTGCAATTTTGAAGAAAATCTGAAAATCCATCTCGGAGTTATAGCCCCTTTTCTGTTAAATTTTCCAAATTTTTGCATTTTTTATTTTTTATTTCAAAAAGTGTAACAGATAGAGGTCAAGTGTAAATTGCAAAAATGTTCAGCATATCAAGGTCTACCCACCCTGAAATTTTGAAGAAAATCCATAAACCCTTGTAGGAGTTATTGGCCTTTTTTCACGGAATTTTTAAAATTTTCGTATTTTTCATCTTTTATTTCTAAAACTATAGAAGATGAAGGTCAAGTGTAAACTGATGAAATGTTTGCCATGCTATGGCGACTTCAAAACTGATGTTGAAAATTGTTCCTTGACCCCGCCATTTTGAAAATAGCTACCAAAAAAGGCGGGAAAATTCAACATTGGCTGATTTCAATGAAATTTGGTTTCCAAATAGATATTGATGTTGGGCCTTCAAAACCAATGTTTAAAATTGTTCGGTGACCGCCATTTTGAAAAATGGCCGCCAAAAAAGGCGGGAAAATTCAACATTGTCAGATTTCAATGAAATTTGGTTTCCAAATAGATATTGATGTTGCGACTTCAAGACCGGAGTTGAAAATTGTTCGTTGACTGCCATTTTCAACATGGCCGCCAAAAAACGCGGGAAAATTCAACATTGTCCGATTTCAATGACATTGGGTTTCCAAATAGGTCTTGATGTCGCAACTTCAAAACTGATGTTAAAAATTGTTCCTTGACTGCCATTTTGAAAATAGCCGCCAAAAAAGGCGGGAAAATGCAACATTGTCTGATATCAATGAAATTTGGTTTCCAAATAGATATTGATGTTGCGACTTCAAAGCCGGTGTTGAAAATTGTTCATTGACCGCCATTCAAAATGGACGCCCAAAAAGGCGGGAAAATTCAACATTGTCCGATTTCAATGAAATTTTTGATTTCCAAGTAGATATTGATGTTGCGACTTCATAACCGATGTTAAAAATTGTTTGTTGATTGCCATTTACAAAATGACATCTCGACCTTAAAACTGGTGTCGAAAGTGGTCCTTAGCAAGAACGTTTTTTTGTCAAAAAAAGCGCAACAAAGAAATATAGTAAAACATGATATTGGAGGTGTTCGAGCTACAAAAGTTTGAGAAACTGAAGATCAATTGTATAACTTACAATGTTTCCTTGATTAAGGTAACTGAAAGCCAGGTGAGCGATACAGGCTCCTGGGAGCCTCTGGTTTTTGCTATTTTCACCTGAAAGAATAAAGCAGGAAATTAGAACTGTTTTGGATTATTTTGATGCAATTCTGTGATTTAGTAGCTAGACTAGCAATCATGAATTCAAGACTGAGTCAAATGAAATTTATTCAAAACCTGCAAAAAAAAAAGACGGTACAAAAATTTCTTAGTTAATAGTATTCAAATATGAACATGAGCTTTAATATACTGTAATGATGAGCTCTTTAAGCACCACAAAACAGAAATATGTGAACATACTACTGACATGTTTTCATTACCTATATGTATCTATCAAATATAATTTATGTGACTGTTTTCACTGATTATTTTATTCTAGATATCACAGCTTATTACAGAAAATCAAGAATTAAGGAAAAAGAATTTGAAGATTAAACACAATCTGGAAGAAGCAATGGACAAATTTGAAATGATATTTGGAGAGAAAGTAGATTTGGAAAACTTTGCTGAAGCTTTACAAGTATGTAATATATGATGAAATAAGTACAAATCAGGAATGTTATATTTCTGGGGAATCACAGATTTTCGTGGATCAGGTTGTTTCTGAATTCGTATTCATATATAATGTTCTACTTCTGATTTCTGGTTATTGGTTTTTTCCGTGGGACTTCCTGTAACTAAATCACATCCCCGACAATGCATCTTTGTATGATATCAAATTTGACACTTGTAAATTGTCAGAATTTACATTTTATGCCTCTATTATCCATGCATTGCTTTAAATACTATGACAATCTACATGTACATTGCAGGGTCTACATTTTCTAGATAAATACAGATTTGAGAGTACCATTAACCAACAAATGAAGCTAATAGATTACCTACAGGAAATATACAAAGAAAACAATGGCAAAAAGAAAAAGGTGAGATAGTTAAACAAACTTCCTTACAACATAAAACACTTCAAATGTTATTTGAGCTCACCAGAAATGGAATCGTCAAACCTTGGTTTCTTGCAGAAATTAACATCTGTTTAATAAGAGTTAAAAATTTCCAACTAGATTGTTAGAAACATTCCATTGAGTGAAAGCATAGTTAGTGAAAGCATAGTTTCTTGGAAGAGAATTAGAGGTTTATTTCTGATTTGTTGTGAGAGGAATTGATATCAGAATATTTTGAAATAAACATATTTCAGCATAAAATAATTAGCATATTACTTTCATTTGTGATCGCTTTATTATCTTTTTCTACATACTTATTTTGTTCATGATTAATAATTAGATTGTCTTCTGTTAACTTCATCTTTACCTTAGTGTACACCTGTCAGCACATTTTGATAAAGGTAGCTACTGTTACCATATTTTGCGTTCTAGATGGATACACAACCATGTACATGTGATGACCTTTTTTTGACAGCTTTTATATGCATTTCTTTGAGATCTTAAGTCTGATTGCATTATCATTAAATGGGTGTCATTTGGATTATTTGATCATAATACTTGCATTATATTCCTACCACATCAATCAAGTGATTCTTGTCAGTTTAGATGTAAACTAACTGCATACATGTAGCAGTAGCTCTGATGATCCTTGTGTTGATTTTTTATTGCAGATTATGACTATCAAAATCAAATTAAGGACCATAAGAGCTACTCCCTTTGTCATCAGTTGGTTAAATGTGCTCGGGACTTTTAACCAAAGGGTGTTGATTGAATTTCTGTGAGAGATTTCCCGCCGTTTTAGATTTTTCCCTTTTTACACACATTTCATGGGAGAAAAAACATTCTCTTTCAGTTAGGATGTGATTTAAAAATATCTCTGCTATTAATAGTAAAATTTTGATTATAACATGCTTGCTAAAGCTTGCATGTTGAAACTTGAAATTTTGCTATCTCAGTGAAGAGATATTTTTAACTCATGCCAACCTGAAGTAGGAAATATATCTCCGCAACTTCATGTAAAACAACATGCTATTAAACAAAAGAAAGTTTGATGAAATAATAATACAATAATAAGTCTGAATAGCCTTATTGAAAGATTATACTCATAAATAGGTAACTTTTACTAATCACTGATTTCTGTGAAGAATTTACCTGGAAAATTATAAAATTCAAATTGTTTTCAATCCTCTAAAAGTGAATTTTAGTGTAAAAAAATAAGTCATTACCATGGTTAAAAAGTTTGGGGTTCATTTCAGTCTATTTAAAAATCTAGAACATTTAATTTGATCAAAGTTCCATCTTTTCAAAATCAGAATATCCTAAAAACGAGGAAGATTACCCGAGTGCTTAGGGGGTCTTGAAAACTCGGACAATGAATGACAGAAATGTCAATGCATATGGATTTGTATGATTTCTGTGACTTTATTATTTTAATTGCTGGTAACATGTAATAATGTCTGCTTTTGTTATAGCATGATGTAAGTATAGCATACTAGTCAGAAATATATACATATATATGGTTAAAAGAAGGGAATTGTCAAAATGTCAGTGATATAATAGAATGAAAGTTAAAATTTTGTATTGGATGTGTCAGAGACATATAGATACAGGATAGGAACTATTAGCTAATCCTATGAAATAACATGCCTGTGCAAGATTTTCAATGATTCAAACAGTTTGTTTTATTACATTTGCAAGTTCCAGCATTTTTTTTTAAACTGGAGGAATCTGTCGACAAAAACAATTCTAATCGTCAATTGATTATTGATGAAGAGAATCAATTAGCATTGGAATATTCATTCCCTTTCAAATTGAAAAATTGCATAAAGGATGGGATAAGAGTTTTATTTTCAATGTAATTTGTTGTCAGTTCAAATCAAACCCTGTGTGAATACAGCATAAAATTGACAAAAATTGCAAAAAGTTCTGAATGTTGCATCATGGGAAGGAGAATTCATGCATGAAGTAAACAACTTTTGAAAGGTGCAAATCTCTGTTATCTATGTGTCTTTGGGTGTATAGACCTCGTAATAATGCCATTATATTTCTATTGAATAAACATTTTTATTTTTATTTTGAATATAATANTGAAAAGGGCAAAATCAGCTTGTGTGGAATATAACAATGAACTGAAGAAATAAAGTATATTTATCATTAGTTCTTATTGGTGTTTGTAGATGTATACAATGCACATGTCATATATTTGGGCTGAAAATGTCGTTCCCGCAAAATCTCCCCCTCGTCTGTTATAGCTGAGGGGGAGATCTCCCTCATTGAAGGTTTCAGAGGTTGGCAGGTATGCTTTTGAAAGGTGCAAATCTCTGTTATCTATGTGTCTTTGGGTGTATAGACCTCGTAATAATGCCATTATATTTCTATTGAATAAACATTTTTATTTTTATTTTGAATATAATAGCAAATTTACACCAGGAACAATGTTTCTTTTACCATTGTATCCACAACATTTTGACATTTTGATATCATCTCTTTATTTATCAGGTACAATTATTGCATTATAAATGTCACATACTAATATTTTAAGCAAAAAAGGGTATCAAGAGTAGTTTTTGTCTCGCCAGACATATGCATACAAAGTATGACGGTGACGGCGACGGCGTAAACTTTCATGTTAAGTTTTTGTGATTAGGTCACTTTCTCAGTAACTATAAGTGGTAGGTCAATGATATTTGGTATATAGGTTGGTCTTGAGTAGTACATGACAGTCTGCTATATGGCTTTTGTCTGTGACCTCAATTTCACGGTCCAATGAACATGTTAAGTTTTTGTGCTAAGTTTAGTTTCTCAGTAACTATAAGTGGTAGGTCAATGGTATTTGGTATGTAAGTTGGTCTTAGGTAGTACATGGGAGTCTGCTATATGGCTTTTGTCTGTGACCTCAATTTCACGGTCCAATGAACATGTTAAGTTTTTTTTGTTTTTAGTTTAGTTCCTCAGTAACTATAAGTGGTAGGTCAATGATATATGGTATGTAGGTTGGTCTTAGGTAGTTCATGACAGTCTGTCATATGGCTTTTTCCCTTGACCTCAATTTCACGGTCTAGTGATCATGTTCAGTTTTGTGATTAGGTCATTTTCTCAGTAACTATAAGTGGTAGGTCAATGATATTTGGTTTATATTTTGTCTTGCATAGCACATGACAGTCTGCATTATGGCTTTTGTCTGTGACCTCAATTTCATGGTCCAGTGATCATGTTAAGTTTCCTAGTATCTATTAATGTAAGTTCAATAATATTTGGCATGTGGGTTTGTCTGAGATGGAAGATGACAGCCTGCTATTTGGCTTTAGTCCTTGACCTCATTTTCATG
>MJUU01036344.1:69064-84123 GCA_002080025.1 Modiolus philippinarum | reverse complement strand
AAATTTATGAATTTTAGGGTTTCCGACTGATAACTTGTGAACGAAATTACACAAGGTCTTCAAACTTGGTATGCAAGTTGTTTACCACAAAACTCAGGTCAAGTTGGATTTTGGGTTCTGAGGTCTAAAGGGTTCTGGAGTTACGCCCCTTGAAACTTTGAAATTTTGCGAATTTTAGGTTTCCGACTGATAACTTGTGAATGAAACAACACAAGGTCTTCAAACTTGGTATGTAAGTTGTTTACCACAAAACTCAGGTCAAGATTGATTTTGGGTTCTGAGGTCCAAGGGGTTCCAAAGTTATGCCCCTTGAAACTTTGAAATTTTGTGAATTTTAGGGTTTCCAACTGATAACTTGTGAACGAAATAACACAAGGTCTTCAAACTTGGTATGTAAGTTGTTTACCACAAAACTCAGGTCAAGCTAAATTTTGGGTTCAGAGGTTTTAGGGGTTCTGGAGTTATGCCCTTGAAACTTTGAAATTTTGCAAATTTTAGGGTTTCCTACTCATAATTTGTGAATGGAATAACATACTGGCTTCAAACTTGGTATGTAAATTGTTTGCATAAAACATAGGCCAAGTACAACTGTGGGTTCAGCAATACACATAGTTCTGGAGTTATGCCCCTTTTAACTTTTGTGAAACATGGCGGGGTATCATGTAATGCACCATTACTATTTTTGGGACATAATATAGATGTGCACCTCCTATTTCAGAATTTTATTTGATTGATTTTTGGGGTTTTCCCATAGCAAAACATGTACATAGCCATTACGATACAATTGGGTACCCGTCACTTATTCGCTACTCCTTCTGAACCACTGAATATATTTTCATGAAACTTTAACACAGTCTTTATGACATAATGTAGATGTGCACCTCCTATTTCAGAATTTGATTTTTAATTACTGGAATCAAATTGGGGTGTGGGGAGTATTTATTAGGGAGCTTTGCTCACAGTTTTTTGTCTCGCCCGCGACGAAAAAGTCACGGAAGCGAGACTTTGGGATAGCATTTCCGGCGGCGGCATCTACAATTGCAAACTATTGCGAATTAACAAGCTTATGTTAGTTGTAGGTCCATAATATTTGATGTGCAGTTGCATTATTATGGGAACAACTCAAATCTCTACTTAGATTGTGGCCCTGGCCCCTTAGTCATGCATGAATGATCACATTAAGTTTTTAGCAGGCAGTTTGTACAGCCTATACCAGTAGTCCTAGGCACTTGATATTTGATATGCAGTTGCATATTGAGGAGTACATACCGATTCCACGCCCGGATGGTGGCCCTGGCCCCTTAGTCACGCATGAACGATCACATTAAGTTTTTAGCAAGCAGTTTGTACAGCCTAAACCAGTGGTCCTAGGCACTTGATATTTGACATGCAGTTGCATCTTAGGGAGTACAGTGGTCCCTCTACTTAACGGCCCCTCGTTTGGGAGGCCACCCGGTTTATACGGCCATATTTCCTTTGCATTAAGATTTTTATGTACAAAATGACCCCATATAGACGGCCACCCCCCTGACGCGTCCAGCGGCCACCCTTTTCGTGTCTAAATGACTCTTTTTACCTCGTATAAACGGCCAAACACTCACTGTTTACAAATTGCGATCAAACCGGAAGTTGTTGAAAATTTGACCTGGAAGTGACCTTTGTTCTTTAGGTCACATATAATAAGTTTTCAAAAACACATTTTTGTGAAAAATGTCAACAATTATATCTTGCAGCTGTCTTTCTGTCCTTTTCTGGGCCCCAAAGTTGATTAGCTTTATCATTTCTTTTTGACAAATTAACGGATTTGTTAAATAAACATCGGCGATGTTTACATGTCAATTAACCCATTCATAAATTACATAGGTTACCTGTACTGCTAAATGGCCCAATTAAGCTGTTAATATTTTACTCCATTCCATAAATATGTTTTGATAATTGAGAAAACATCATCAGATCAAGAAAATTCATGTTTGTTTTTGTCACTTTTTGTTTATTGTTTTTTTTTTAATACCGTTTTACCGTTATGGGTTGTTTCCCTTTAAAATCTGTGTTCAAATAATCAAGAATTTAATTTTTTCTTTGAAGCTATAATGACAATACCTGTTGTAAATTTATTGAAAAAAATTCTTTGAACACGATTTAAAGAACAAACAGAATGTCAAAGATACAAAATTTGATTTTTTGCAATTTTTCTTCAAAATCTTTACCTAATCCTACAAAATTGTAAGATTTCTATATATTAAATTTAGAAAATAGCAATGAGAAATTATAATGTTTATCATTGTATGTGTTCTTACTCACATACAGAAAGGGATCATAATATGTGTACTAACACTCAAACGGAGAGGAAAAGAGAGCTTATAAGTTCTAAAATTATCATATTGGGAATGATCAGAAGAGAGTCCTCTCTTGGAAGGCCACCTCATTTGAAAGGCCAGTTTTTCATTGCAGTAGGGGTGGCCTCTCAAGAGAGGGACTACTGTACATACCGATTCAACGCCCGGATGGTGGCCTTGGCCCCTTAGTCACGCATGAACGATCACATTAAGTTTTTCGCAAGCAGTTTGTACAGCCTATACCAGTAGTCCTAGGCACTTGATATTTGATATGCAGTTGTATCTTGGGGAGTACATTCCGATTCCATGCCCAGATGTTGGCCGTGGCTCCTTAGTCATGTATGAGTGATCACATCATTTTTTTCCAAGGAAATTGTAAACACAGTTAAAGATTATATTTTATTTTTATTCCTGCTGCAGTACATCAATGTGCAAATTAAGGCGATGCAAGGGGCGGGCGAGACATATCCTGTGTCCACAGTTTATATAGTTTTGTTATGACTGAGCTGAAGAGATTGTTGATTTCCTCCCCTTTGAAAGATACCATTCTTATTTCTAATACTGGTTTCATGGTGTAAAAAAAGAGGCTTTCAAGAAAGTTTTCTGATATTTCCTTATTTAAAGCATTTCCTGTTAATTTGGAGCCATGAAAAACTTGGTGATAAAATAAGAAGGCGGAAGGAAACATATTTTCTAAGTTTTTTCTTAGATATAGATTGTGCGATGCAGTCATACTTTCTATCACAGGTAAATGTTACAAGATTATTACAAGTAAGGATAATTATAACTTCATTTATGCAGTGTGTCACTTTATGGTGAGTGCAAAACACAGATTTTTCAGTGTGTCTTATTCATTTCTTTGAGAATTCACAGTGCACATTATTAATATGTTGAAGGTTGATAGGCTTATTATACAAAATGTTATTTGACATACTGTATTCCTCATATTATGTACCCAGAAAGCTTAGAAATTTGAAAATGGGCCCATATTTAGTATGACACAAACTCAGTACAAAAACAAAGCTCTTATAAAGAAATGTATAATTATATATCTTTCATTGGTACACAAAGTAATCATTGGAAAAATGCTTATTTGCCTAAATCTTTGATGCATAAAAGAACAGAATAAAGAAGAATGTTACATTTGAGTTGTTTGTACTAAAATCAAACAATAAATGTGAAAACTCTTACGTTTTCAACCCAAAATTCAGATGCAGTAAAATGAAAAAAACACAAACAAAAAACAAATCAATGATGAAAATCATATGTAATAAAAAATGAATTTTACCGTTTAAATTTTGATTTTTAGGAGGATGCTTAAGGATTTCAAATGAAATTAAAGATGGAGGGGATTATAGTGGCAGGGGCACTTAATACGAGGAATACTGTATTAAACACTGTTTTATCTTTTGTGTGGACAGATCAACTTACTATGTGTCTTACTTACTTTTAAAACTTAAATGATTGTATGTCTAATTTATGGCCTTATTTTTGCCACTCAAAATTGTATTTTTTTGCTGTTAAAAATAGGAATTATGTGATAGAATAATATACAGTAAAACTTTGATGACTTGAACTGCAATAGCTCGAACACAATGAATGTCTCGCACCAATTTTCTGGTCCGTTGGTTCAGGTTTAAACATAGTTCAACCTGGAAAGCTCGAACACTCCTCTAGCTAGAACTATTTTAATTGGTCCCATGGGTGTTGGAGGTATCGAAGTTCGACTGTATATTACACAGTCTGTTATGGACCTGATATATTATATACACTGTCAGTGAATTTTATATTAAGGAAGAGAGTAGCTTGAGCCACACTATTGAATTATATGTCAGTGTATATACCATACTAGATCTTTTATAGATATCCTACCAATAGGCAATACTGACGAAAATCTTTGAAAATTGCTACAAACATCTTGAAGCTTACACAGTGACTTCATGTAATGGCTGCCACTGACGGTATTGAATATATGCAGTCAGCACAAGAAGTACCAATTACTGTTTAGAGAATTTACTACATGTAGGATTAAGTCAGTTACATTGACTAAAGCATAACAAAGTACAAAAACTGTTTATTTTTGTCACATCTTCCCCCCCCCCAACGCAACGCGACGGAGGAACATAGTAATGGTCTGCGTCCGTGTGTCACGCTTTTTTGTGGGCGCAGCTCCTCAGAAACCGCTAGTCAGAATTCATTCATTTTACATGAGTTGACTTTATCGACTTTACTGCAGCGGCGGAGGACATAGCTACGCTTAGCAATTTGTTTTTCTTAGGCAAAAAAATATTTCCAAAAGATCTGTTACATTTTAAAAAGAGACATATGGCAAGTTTTACAGGAATGTCTGAGCAGGATTTTATGTGTTTTGAGAACTACTACAAGTTTTTTTTTTTTAAATGACTGTAAATTTTGAAACTTTGATTGTTCAGATATTTATAGAATTAAATGAATCCATACCTCCTGAAAAGTTTTGAAGGTTAAATTGAAATATCTGGGAGTTGTATATACCAGAAGTGTATTTCCCATATACACATAACTATGTAGATTTGTTTTATACTCTATTTTTAGCACCTGGTAAGTATATAGATACATATTTAGACAGATATATTCTAGAAATATATATTTTCATTGTTCTCTTAACCTGTCTTATTCACTATTGGCTTTGACCCTACAGGAATGAGAAGCCAAACAACCATTTCCATGTCTGATTATACATAGTACTTTCAAAAGATGAAGGGTTGGGTTGATTATTTTTCAAAAGAGACAGGTTTTGAGAAAATCAGATTTCTGATGCTTGTGGTTTTTGGGGCTTTAGCTTTAAAGACCAGGACTAATTATATCCTTTAATTTTGATAAATAGTCTTATTTTTTGAGGTGTTCTCTACTGTAGAGATATATAGTATCTACCCCAAGGGAAAAGGCGAGATAGGCTGATCTCAAACCCTCAGGCTAAGATATCTTTTGTCCATCCCTCGGCAAGCAAGCCTCGGGATGGACACGATATCAAAGCCTTTGGGTTTGAGATCAGCCTATCTCGCATTTTCACAAGGATTTGATACTTTTTCTCTCTTTAACGTTCTGAAATAACCCGAA
Organism: Modiolus philippinarum; assembly: GCA_002080025.1. NCBI lineage: Eukaryota > Metazoa > Mollusca > Bivalvia > Mytilida > Modiolidae > Modiolus > Modiolus philippinarum. The sequence goes on along the minus strand of MJUU01036344.1, from coordinate 78,691 downwards.
AAACTATGTTCAGCTTTGACTTTCACATAGATATATCACAAACGTTCCCAGGAAAAATATGATGTCACAATTACTTTACGTTTACCAAAGCTGGATGGTAACTTCGTTGTCAACAATTGGCGCACTATTTCAAATCCCTGTTTAAATAAAAACTGCATTTTTCGCAGTTCCTGATACATTTCAGCTTAAAAGGTACATGTCCATTCTTTATTTAAACAGAAAAAGTTATTAAATTAGAAATCAAATAAAACTGGATAAATCGCTTGAAAATTGAAGCGATGGCAGACATCTTGAATTTTTTGCACATGCTTGCGATTGATGTGAGAAAGCCCCCCACGAAGGGGTGAGATAAGCTGATCTCACCCACCCCAAATCATGAGATTTCTCTATCCCATAGGCGAGAAATATTTTACTCATCATATTTTTGCAAATTATAAATTAATACAGAGAAGTTGAAAACTGGGTGATATTATTGTCGTGTACAATCAATGCAAAATCTTACTTTTACAAAATACCTCCTTTATTTCTGACAGGTTTTCTGTTTGTACAGTATTTGTTGAATGATGTATTATATTACTTTTTAACTTTTAGAAAAGGTTAAAAGAAATGAGATGATTTAACACTTAAAGTTTCAAAATAATTTACCTTTGAAATAATGGCTTTGATTTTGTACTTCTGTATATAAAATGGAGGTGCTTAAAGAAAAGAATTGAAAAAATTTGTCGTCTCGGTATTGGTTTGAAAGTTTGAAATTGTTTAATTACACCATAGCAAGATCTTCCATATAATTGATTTTGTTTCGGGGAGACTTTTATAATTTCTACAATATTATACTGCTTCTAAAGATGTGAAATAAATCTTTGTTAAGAAAACAGGGTGTAAAATATGCCAACAAATAACATTTTATTAGAAAGAAAGAATATCAAGATAAAGAAACAAAGTTAAGCAGCATTTGATTTAAATATTACAGAAGTTAAAACATGATTTTTACCTGATATAGACACACTGTTGAAATAATGAATGAATTTAATCTTATTATACTAACATTTCATACTAATGTATTTGGTGTCATACTGTTCATAGTTAATGTGCAGATTTTTATACATCTTTATGTTTGCTAAAATATTAGCATTTCAGTGATGATTTTTTTTCCAGCAGTGCTTGCAAAAGTTAAAAACAAGATAAAAATTCTACATTAACAGTTGCTGACCTCAACACCCCCACTGAATAGTTATTAAAAAAATGCCTTCATACAGAATCGGATACAAGCACACATAAATAATGATAGTTCAAGTTTTTTTTAGCTTAAAATTTAAGTTCTGTGTTGAAACATAAACATCATCTGATTACTCTGTCAGTATGTTAGAAGTTTCTGGCTTAGAAAGGCACACCAACATCCTTCCACATTTTCAGTTTAATCAATAAACAGACTAAAAGAAAGAAGACCAAAGGGACAAACTAAAGTTTTAATGAATATTTTAGTGTTTATGCTGTATAATTTTAAAATTGTTTTATTTTTGTGTGTACACCAGAGTGGCAGCTTAAATTAAATTCTATAGAAATAATTAGAATGGATTTCCCATAAAAGCTATATAAAGTAAATTTTGATTTCTGACTTTTTTTGTCACAATACTTGTGATTTATTTCAAGCCTGCAGACTATTGTAAAATATACCTAAATACACTAAATAATATTTCCTGGATCTGTGGATGTAATATTTAGTTTAATTATTGGATGTTTTATAATAGCCCTGTTATCAAAGTTATGTAGTCAAAGATCTGCAAATGTGAGATGTTGTTGAAGGTTTGTACATGATGATCATAGCACAGTGACCAAAGGTGATGCAATGATTTTAATTATGGTATCTTTTTATAATTACAGTATTAAAGCTAAAAGGACCTCTAAAGGAGACTATGAAGGAAACATTGACACCAGATGTACGGAAAGCTGTAGAAGTTCTCAGTAAATCTCCGTCTAGTCAGACAGGTCTCCTCACACCGAATGTAAGACGAGCCACTAGTAAGAGAATGCATCATAGGATACCACACAAGTTTGTTACTGGATTGAACAGAAGAGCTACAAAGTGTGGTGTTTGTTTGGGTAGTGTCCCTTTTGTAAAGATGGCATCAAGATGTGTTGGTATGTAAATTTCTTTTTGTTTTTATTAAATGTCTTTTGATATCACAGTCTTCAACTTATAATGGGTGTCTTCAAAATAATAAAAGAAAATTTTTTTAAAATATAATGACAAGTATGATTATTTTTCAACTGTAATATCAGTATGGGAAAAATGTCTTGTGTTAATCTTGTTACCAACCTTCCAGAATATCTTTTACATATTTTGCCAGATTGCAAGGTGCCATATTAATCTATGCACAGATTAATACATAGACAAACGAATACTGAAATAAAAATGCAGAAAGAGGAAAATTCTGAAATAAAAAATCCAAGAACATGGTGATTGAAACATTACACATGTGGAAACAACATAAAAAAGACATGCAACCCAATAAACAGACAAAAAAACTTAGAGGAATCATCAGGTGCTCGGGAATGGAAAATTTGACCTCCTTATGTTGTACATGGTCAATTGTAATCAGAAGTTTGGTCAAGTTTCTGAATACATTCCAAGGTTATGTTTCCAGACAACTTAACTTTGCACTTGAAAATTTAAGTTGGCCACGAAAAAGAAAGGAAATGGGGTAAATGTCAAGGAGACAACATTCCATCTCAAGGTTAAAACGACCCAAAGCAAAGCATCTAGGGATCACTGTACAGTCTTCAACACAGTGAAGAACGTCATGCCATACAGCAAGCCCTAAATGGCACCTAAAAAGTAAAAATGGGAATAAATCAATGGAAACAAACCACATCCAATAATTTTATATAAGAAATAATAATTTTTAGCTCGCCAGGACGAATGTCCGGCAATGCTATTGTCAAACCCCCGGCGTCTGCGTCGTCGGCGTCAGCAAAACTTTAACCTGGCTTGTGGAATTGAGACCTGAATAGCTAGGATGTTGATATTTGGTATGTGACTTCCTTGTCATGAGAGCTTTCTTCTGGTACTATACTTGTAGACATTTTGACCTTGACCTTGCCCTTAGGGCAATTTTAAAAAAAAAACTTTAACCTTAAACTTTTTCCTCTAGAAGGTAGGCTTTTTAGTGGTAGGGTGTTCATATTTGGTATGTAACTTCCTTATGATGAGAGCTTTCTTCTGGTACCATACTTGTAGACATTTTGACCTTGACCTTGCCCTGAGGGCAATTTTTAAAAAAACTTTAACCTTGCCTATAGTAGGTAGGCTTTTAGCAGTAGGGTGTTTATATTTGGTATGTAACTTCCTTATGGTGAGTGCTTTCTAGTGGTACCAAATTAGTAGACATTTTGACCTTGACCTTGCCCTGAGGGCAATTTTTAAGAAACTTTAACCTTGCCTCTATAAGGTAGGCTTTTAGTGGTAGGGTGTTCATATTTGGTATGTAACTTCCTTATGATGAGAGCTTTCTTCTGGTACCATACTTGTAGACATTTTGACCTTGACCTTGCCCTGAGGGCAATTTGCAAAAAACTTTAACCTTGCCTCTAGAAGGTAGGCCTTTAGTGGTAGGGTGTTTATATTTTGTATGTAACTTCCTTATGGTGAGAGCTTTCTTGTGGTACCATATTTGTAGACATTTTGACCTTGACCTTGCCCTGAGGGCAATCTTTTAAAAACTTTAATTTTGCTTCTAGAATGGTAGGGTGTTCATATTCGGTATGTGACGTTCTTTTAATGAGAGCTTTCTAATGGCTCTAATGTGACTTTCTTGTAAAGAAAGCTTTCTATTACTTTCAAATTTATTGTGCATTGAGGTTACTGGAATCCCCGGCGAGCTATGTTGTCTTCCGACAACTCTTGTTAAGAAGACAATGACAAGCCAGTGACCAACATATTCCTGGGACAGGCACAAAAATTGCGGTGGGGTTGAACTCCTTTTCTTGGATCAAAATCCTCCCCTTATGTGTGGTGAATAGCTAAAAAATAAATACAAAAAAGACACAGTAAAAATTAAACTAGCAAATTAAAAAAAGTCCAACTTATCAAGACAAGTACCTATACATTGAAGTACAAAAAACACAAAGACAATACACACAGGTACTTTCCTGACAAATACTCACAGTTACTGACAGACACCTAAGAACATAATTTCATGTCAATTCACATCCAAAATACCATAGCTTGATTCTAAATGTATTCCAGTTTCTCCATCAAGTGAGACACACACTGTACTATAGTATTATTTTAGATTTACATTGTTGCAAATTAAAAATTTTTCATTATACATTACAGCATGTCAAATGGCCTGTCATCCAAAATGTGAGTCATCTGCCCAGGATAACTGTGGTTTACCCATTGAATATATTCAACATTTCTCCAGCATCATGGGACAGGTAGAACAATCTAGTCAGAGATACTCACCAGTAATTAGTGATGTTCCAATTAAAATGGAGGGATGGCTAAAAGTTCCAAGGTAGGCATTTTATTTGTTTCACCTGCAACAATAGATGGAGAAGGAATATAAAACAGTCTGAACTCAAATGTTGGGGCTGCAGAAATTTTAGACTTCTGCTTGCCAGAAAATCAGGTTTTTGGGAAAGTGATTAGACTAAACTAATCTAAATAGAATTTCTTAAAATTTGGCAACAAGAAATTTGTGTGAAAAATACTGAACTATTTAAAATAAAAACCCCTTGAATTTAAGAAATTTTGCAAGTTTCTGGGTTTTTCTGTGAATTATGATTGAAACTACATACTTTTTGGTGTGTAAGTTGTTGATTAAACAATTTTTTTTTGTGCAGAAGAAAAGAGAGGTTCTGAAATTTCAACTCTAGAAGAATGGAAATTTTGCCAAAAAGTGTGTTTTTCGTCAGTTTGTGTCTCTGTAGTCTTCCATCATGACATACTTTCACAGGATCATATGTATATTGTTCAATACACAAATTCCATATTGATTTGAAACATGATTATCTTCTTGAAATTTTATTAGATCATAGGAGAAACAGTATGGTCTTCTTTTTGTCTTTGATTTTGATGTTGGTGCTTTTCTTCTCTAATACAATGTACATTGTATTTCTGATTAATACAACCAAACATATAATTCTTATGTCTATGTTACAGAACAGAAAAACAAGGTTGGGAGAGAAGATGGGCGACGTTAGAAAACAATATTTTATTATTATTTATGGATGAATCAGATGCTAGTCCTGTAGAAACATTTGATCTGGCACCTAATAATACAGATGTCACAGTTCATAGTGCAATTAGTGCAGCAGAATTACCAAATACTACCACTACAGATCGAGCACATGTCATGAAACTGGAACAAGAACCTCTCACAACCTGCTGGCCAGGAAGGTATAGTTCTTAAAATTTTTTCATAAATAAATGTAGTTGTTTTCAGCATAGATTGAATTAACTATTGGATACAGTAAAACAACTTAATTCTACAAGTTACTAGTTATTTGATTATGATATATCATCAGATTGTATCATCTGGAAGTACAGCTGTTATTCTTATGTATTTGGAAGGTACCAGATATGTCTTACAAAAGAAATGCTCAGGACTGATATGTAATGACATTAAAAATATGTCTTTTGTGCCATTTGAATTCATTAGCCTACTTATTTTTTATTAGTTCACCTCAGTGAAGTTGAGGAGGACTAATGGAGTACCCCCGGTGTCTGCATCTACACCCTCGTCTGCATTTAGGTATATAGCTTGGTAACTATGAAGAGTAGGATCATCAAACTTTGCATACTGGTGCATCTTGGGCTATCTCACAGCCTCAAAGAAAATTCGGTCTCTTTGACCTATATTTTAAGCTTGAACAACTTCCATTCAAGTTAACGTCCGATTCAGATCTCAGTCACTATACATGAGAGGATCATGTAACCTTGCATATGCATGCATCTCTGATGATAGGTCAGCTTCTCCAGGCAAAATTAGGTCACTTTGACCTATATTTTCAGCTTGAACAACTTACATTCAAATTTACGTCCGAGTTCAGATCTCAGTCACTATACATGATAGGGTTACGCAACCTTGCATAAGCATGCATCTCTGACAGTATGTCAGCATCCAGACAAAATTAGGTCCCTTTGACCTATATTTTACGCTTGAACGACTTCCATTCAAGTTTATGTCTGCATTCAGATCTCAGTCACTACACATGTCAGGATCATGTAACCTTGCATATGCATGCATCTCTGATGGTAGGTCGACATCCAGGCAAAAGTAGGTCACTTTGAACTATATTTTCCGCTTGAATGCCTTACATTCAAGTTTATGTCTTAGTTCAGATCTCAGTCACTATACATGTTAAGATCATGTAAAATTGCATATGCATACATCTCTGATGGTAGGTCAGCATCCTGGTAAAATAAGGTCACTTTGACCTATATTTTACACTTTTAAAATTGGTCGTTATAGAAAATGCCATTCATACTTCTGAAACTGCTCTTTATGTCATAGTCCATTATAGCAAATACACTCTCTTGAGAATCTTTTGTTGAATTCATTCTTGATTTAGAATTAGAAATATTTAATTGTATATTTTAGAGTGTTGTATTTGATGGCAAGTAACTTTTCTGACAAACAGAAGTGGGTGGCATGTCTAGAAGCTGCTGTGAAAAATATACAGAAATATGATAATATAACTAGAAGTGTAAGTAGATGTCCATATTATTAGATTTTTATAAAGAATATATGAATCTAGCACCGGTTAAAAGGAAAGATCAAGAAATCTCAGACACCCAAGGGTAAGATTTCAATATTTCTCTGACGAGGCTTGCCGAGTCAGAGAACCATTGAAATCTTACCCGAGGGTGTCTGAGATTTTTAAATCTTGCATTTTCAATGGTGTTTGATTCATTTTCTCACTTTTGTTAATAAAAAACGTATTTCGGCGCCGTCATGTTGTCCTGACCATCCACCATTACTTAGCGACTCACCATGACGTCAATGACGTCATAATATGCACGAGGCTGTCTCACATGGGGTGGTGTGAGACAGAAAATCTCAGGCCGCTGAAAATAAGAACTGACCTGTCTCAAAAGTGAGAAATTACAAATACAATGCCATGTTGCCACTCATATCAAGAAACATCAATGGTAATAAATTGAAGAAATCTTTATTGTAATAAGAATTGTGTCCACTTTATTAGCTCACCTGGCTATGCCAGGGTGAGCTTTTGCCATCACTTGGCGTCCGTCATCTGTCTGTCCGTCTGTCATAAACTTTTCATTCAAAGATTTTCTCCTCTGAAACCACTGGGCCAATTGGAACCAAACTTGGTCACAATTGTCCTTGGGTGGTCCCCTTTAAAAAAAGGTATCCAGCAGGTCCGTACCTAATCCAAGATGGCCGCCAGCGGGGAACATAGTTTTAACATTGCACCCTATAGGAATGACATTCAAAGATCTTCTTCTCAGAAACTACCAGTCCAATTATAACCAAACTTAGTCACAATGGTCCTTAGATGGTCTGATCTAAAAAATGGTATCTGGCAGGTCCTTACCTAATCCAAGATGGCTGCCAGCAGGGAACATAGTTTTAACATTGCACTCTTTGGAAAAGGCATTCAAAGATCATCTTCTCAAAAATTACCAGTCCAATGGTAACCAAACTTATTCACAATGGTCCTTGGATGCTCCCTTCTAAAAAAGGTATCCGGCAGGTCCATACCTCATCTAAGATGGCCGCCAGCGGGAACATAGTTTTAACATTGGACTCTATGGAATAAACATTCAAAGATCCTCTTCTTAGAAACTACTGGTCCAGTTAGAACCAAACTAAGCCACAATGGACCCACAATAGTGCTTAGGTCCCATCCAAAAAATGTATCTGTACCTCATCCAAGATGGCCACCATCTGGAACATAGTTTTTACATTGGCCTTATTGATTTTAAGGGGAACCTCTGCCCAAATGTTTGAATTTTTATTTGAATTGTGGTCTGAATGTTTTAATTTCAGCAATATGTATTACCTTGATTATAAGGGTAATCCCTGTCCAAATTTTTTTGAATATTGTTCTGTTATGGGTTGTAATGGATGGTGGATATTTGGGTTGCCATGGAAACCAAACAAGAATACTGTAATTGTCCCCTGCCGCAACGCGACGGAGAGACATGGTACTGGTCTGTGTCCATCCGTCTGTCCGTTCGTGTGTCACCTTTTTAGTGGGCGCAACTCCTCAGAAACTGCTGGTCAGAATTTATTCAAATTTTACAGGATTGTTAGTCACCATCAGTACAGATCATATTGCATCCCCATTTTGATTAGTCAAATTTTGTGGGAGTTATTGGACTTTGATTATTTCCACATTTTATACAATGGCAAATCTTGTGGACGAACTCCTCAAAAACCACTGGTCAGAATTCATTCAAATTTTACAGGATTGTTAGTCACCATTAGTACTAGATCATATCGCATCGCCATTTTGATTAGTCAAATTTTGTTGGAGTTATTGGACTTTGATTATTTCCACATTGTTATACAATGGCAAATCTTGTGGACACAACTCCTCAGAAACCGCTGGTCAGAATTCATTCAAATTTTACAGGATTGTTAGTCACCATTAGTACTATACATATCGCATCAACATTTTGATTCGCCAAATTTTGTTGGAGTCATGGGACTTTTATTATTTCCACATTGTTATTCAATGGCAAATCTTGTGGACGCAACTCCTCAGAAACTGCTGGTCAGAATTTATTCAAATTTTACAGGATTGTTAGCCACCATTAGTACTAGATCATATCGCATTGCCATTTTGATTCTTCAAATTTTGTGGGAGTTATTGGACACTGATTATTTCCACATTGTTATAAAATTGCAAATCTTGTGGATGCAACTCCTCAGAAACTGCTGGTCAGAATTCATTCAAATTTTACAGGATTGTTAGTCTTCATATGTACTAGATCATATTACATCGCCATTTTGATTCGACAAATTTTACGGGAGTTATGGGACTTTATCAACTTAATGCATACTACAACATAGGAAGTCTTTGTGGACACATCTCGTCATAATCCAATTAAGGGATTTTGCTGAAATTTTGCTTGGCTATTTGCCACCTAATGCAGTTGATCATATCCTGCCGCCATTTTGATTCGCAAAATTTTACGAGAAATGTGACTTTATCGACTTTACTGCAGCGGCGGGGGACATAGCTACGCATAGCAATCTTAATTGTTTAAGAAAAAAAAAGTATTCTGCTAAATTTTATGTTTTGTTTATATACCCCCGCTTTGTAAAAGCGGAGGGTATATAGTGATGGTGGTGTCCGTCCGTCCATAACACTTTTACTGTCAAAGTTTTCTCGGCTTCTACAGGTTGGAATGATTTGATATTTAGCATTAGGCTTCCAAATGATGAGTTGTACCGTGTAAGCTATTTTCAAGTTTGTGGCGCTACTACTTCCTGTTTGCAGATACATTAATACTTAGTTTCATATACCACTACTAATGAAAATTTTTCGTCAAAGTTTTCTCTTCTTCCAAAAGTGGAAATGATTTCATATTTGGTCTGGAGCTTCATGATGATGAGTTGTACCGTGTAAGCTATTTTCAGGTTTGTTGCG
>MJUU01036344.1:48143-68304 GCA_002080025.1 Modiolus philippinarum | reverse complement strand
TTTGAATTTTTATTTGAATTGTGGTCTGAATGTTTTAATTTCAGCAATATGTATTACCTTGATTATAAGGGGAATCCCTGCCCAAATTTTTTTGAATATTGTTCTGTTATGGGTTGTAATGGATGGTGGATCTTTGGGTTGCCATGGAAACCAAACAAGAATACTGTAATTGTCCCCTGCCACAACGCGACGGAGAGACATGGTACTGGTCTGTGGCCATCCGTCTGTCCGTTCGTGTGTCACCTTTTTAGTGGGCGCAACTCCTCAGAAACTGCTGGTCAGAATTTATGCAAATTTTACAGGATTGTTAGTCACCATCAGTACTAGATCATATCGCATCCCCATTTTGATTCGTCAAAGTTTGTGGGAGTTATGGGACTTTGATTATTTCCACATTTTATACAATGGCAAATCTTGTGGACGAACTCCTCAAAAACCACTGGTCAGAATTCATTCAAATTTTACAGGATTGTTAGTCACCATTAGTACTAGATCATATCGCATCACCATTTTTATTAGACAAATTTTGTGAGAGTTATTGGACTTTGATTATTTCCACATTGTTATACAATGGCAAATCTTGTGGACACAACTCCTCAGAAACCGCTGGTCAGAATTCATTCAAATTTTACAAGATTGTTAGTCACCATTAGTATTAGATCATATCGCATCAACATTTTGATTCGCCAAATTTTGTTGGAGTCATGGGACTTTTATTATTTCCACATTGTTATACAATGGCAAATCTTGTGGACACAACTCCTCAGAAACTGCTGGTCAGAATTTATTCAAATTTTACAGGATTGTTAGCCACCATTAGTACTAGATCATATGGCATCGCCATTTTGATTCTTCAAATTTTGTGGGAGTTATTGGACTTTGATTATTTCCACATTGTTACAGTACTGTGCAACGTGGCCCTTTCCGTTTGACGAACGCGAAACGGATTGCTGACGGGACGTGAACGGATTGCTGACGGGAACGTGACGGGACGGGACTGGACGAATCGATTCACGTCCATAACAGTTTACGTCCAGGTACTCGTCATTTGACGAATACAATTCGTCAATTGGCGAGAGAGGACTCGTCATTTAATGATATGCAAAAAATTCAATAGATTAATAGATAATTGAAATTTTCCAATGAAACGAAACGAATTCAATTGTGATAACGCTTTAACATTGACAGTGACTGGGAACAGTTTACACTTTATTTTGATATAAAAGAATGCATTAATTGAAAATCAAAAGTAAAATTTCCCTTATTTTGTTAAGAACTCCTCGAAAATGAAGAAAATGATAAAAAAATATCAATCAATTTTAATCGAATATCCGGGAATCTAATGATCATTTTTGTCATTTCAAATAGACTGGTCAGAGGAAAACTTTCCTTTTACAAATAATTTTGATCAAAATCCATGAAAACGTGATAAAAGATCACATGTAAATCTTCATTTAGTCATTACAAATGTGTCCGTCAGTGCGGAACTTTTACATATTATTTTCTTAAAAATTCCATGAAAATGAAAAACTTTTATAAAAAATTACTTAAGAATCTTCATTTCAGCCATCAAATATACACCGGTCGGTGTGAAACTTTCCTTTTACATATTATTTTGTTAAAAACTCCATGATAATGAAAAACATGTAGAACAAAATTACTTATAAATCTTCATTTTAGTCATTACATATACACCGGTCAATGCGAAACTTTCCTTTTACATTTTATTTTGTTAAAAATTCCATGAAAATGAAAAAATGTGATAAAAAATTACTTATGAATCTTCATTTCAGTCATTACATATACACCGGTCAGTGCGAAACTTTTCCAATGCAAATTATTTTCTTAAAAATTCCATAAAAATGAAAAATGTGATAAAAAATGACTTATGAATTTTCATTTTAGTCATTACATATACACCGGTCAGTGCGAAACTTTCCTTTTACATAATATTTTGTTTAAAAATTCCATGAAAATGAAAAAATGTAGAAAAAAAATTACTGATGAATCTTCATTTTAGTCATTACATATACACCGGTCAGTGCTAAACTTTCCTTTTACATTTTATTTTGTTAAGAACTCCATGATAATGAAATGTTTGATAAAAAAAATGACTTATGAATCTTCATTTTAGTCATTACATATACACCTGTCAATGCGAAACTTTCCTTTTACACATTATTTTGTGAAAAATTCCATTATAATGAAAAAATGTGATAAAAAAATTACTTATGAATCTTCATTTAAGTCATTACATATATACCGGACAGTGAGGAACTTTCCTTTTATACATTATTTTGTTAAAAATTCCATGAAAATGAAAAAATGTGATAAAAAATTACTTATGAATTTTCGTTAAAGTCATTACATATATACCTTTCAATGCAAAACATTGCTTTACAAGATTATTTTGTTAAAAGTTCCATGAAAATGAAAAAAATGTAATAAAAAATTACTTATGAATCTTCATTTTTTTCATTACATATACACCGGTCAGTGCAAAACTTTCCTTTTGCATATTATTTTGTCAAAAATTCCATGATAATGAAAAAATGTGATAAAAAATTACTTATGAATCTTCATTTAAGTCATAAAATATATACTGGTCAATGCAAAACTTTCCTTTACAACATGATTATGTCAAATATTCCATGAGAAGGAAAAAATGTAGAAAAAAATTACTTAAGAAACTTCATTTTAGTCATTACATATACACAGGTCAGTGCCAAACTTTCCTTTTACACATTATTTTGTAAAACATTCCATTAAAATGAAAAAATGTAATAAAAAATTACTTATGAATCTTCATTTAAGTCATTAAATATATAAAGGTCAATGCGAAACTTTCCTTTTATACATTATTTTGTTAAAAATTCCATGAAAATGAAAAAAATGTGATAAAAATTACTTATGAATCTTCATTTCAGTCATTATATATACACTGGTCAGTGCAAATCTTTCCTTTTACACATTATTTTGATAAAAATTCCATGAAAATGAAAAAATGTGATAAAAAATGACTTATGAATCTTCATTTTAGTCATTACATATACACCGGTCAATGCGAAACATTCCTTTTACACATTAGTTTGATAAAAATTCCATGAAAATGAAAAAATGCAATAAAAAAAAATGAAGTTATGAATCTTCATTTTAGTGCTTACATATACACCGGTCAATGCCAAACTTTCCTTTTACACATTATTTTGATAAAAATTCCATGAAAATGAAAAAATGTGATAAAAATGACTTATGAATCTTCATTTAAGTCATTACATATACACCGGTCAATGCGAAACTTTCCTTTTACACATTATTTTGTTAAAAATTCCATGAAAATGAAAAACATGCGATAAAAATTTACTTATGAAACTTCATTTTAGTCATTACATATACACAGGTCAGTGCCAAACTTTCTTTTACACATTATTTTGTAAAAAAATCCATGAAAATGAAAAATGTAATAAAAAATTACCTATGAATCTTCATTTTAGACATTACATATACACCGGTCAGTGCGAAACTTTCCTTTTACATATTATTTTGTTAAAAATTCCATGAAAATGAAAACAATGTATTAAAAAATACTTATGAATCTTCATTTTAGTGATTACATTTACACCGGTTAGTGCAAAACTTTTCTTTTACACATTATTTTGTTAAAAATTACACGAAAATGAAAAAAATATGTGATAAAAAATTACCCATTGGAAATCTACCAGCCAGTGCAAAACTTTTCTAAAAATGAATAATTAAAAGTTAGTCATTACAAATGCACCGATCAGTGAGGAATTTTCCCTTTACACGTTATTTCATTTAAACTCGATGAAAATGGCAAATTTTGATGAATAACACCCGTCAATGCAGCAGTTTCTTTCGACCTTTATTTTATTTTAGACTCTATGAAAATGAAAAAAAAAATATGAATGGCAATTATTTATTAATAGCAAAAAGATTCATCTGTTGCGATGATGTACCGATCGTGTATACACTGAGTGAAACGAATCTATATTTCGCAAAATCTTTAACCCGAGACATCACGTGATATATGGACAAATCTAGACTCGAGTTGGACGAATAGGGATCTCGTCATCCGTCACGTTTCACGTCAATTGACGGGTTGGACGAATAACAAGTCGTCACGTTAATTGACTGATCGCTGACTGACCGCTGACTGCTCCCTGACGAACGGATGACGGGTGACTGATCGTTTTTTCTGTAAGGGCTACGTTGCAAAGTACTGTATAAAATTGCAAATCTTGTGGACGCAACTCCTCAGAAACTGCTGGTCAGAATTCATTCAAATTTTACAGGATTGTTAGTCTTCATATGTACTAGATCATATTACACCGCCATTTTGATTCGACAAATTTTATGGGAGTTATGGGACTTTATCAACTTAATGCATACTACAACATAGGAAGTCTTTGTGGACACATCTCGTCATAATCCAATTAAGGGATTTTGCTGAAATTTTGCTTGGCTATTTTCCACCTAATGCAGTTGATCATATCCTGCCTCCATTTTGATTCGCAAAATTTTANATGATGAGTTGTACCGTGTAAGCTATTTTCAGGTTTGTTGCGGTACTACTTCCTGTTTACCGATACATTGGTATGTTGATACTGAGCCTAAATTAAGTTTTTTGAATAACATTAAAAGACGCAGTTGACTATAAAGATCAGCCTTTTATTTAAACTTCTTATTATATTGGGCATGCGAGGGTATTCATTTGTGGCCCAGTGGACCACAGTACCTCTAGTTCCTATTTGAAATGCCTTTAATCTACATGTTAGCCATGGTCCAGGTGAGAGATACAGGCTCTTGAGAGCCTTTTGTTTTTAATCTCAGTACTTTGGTCTTATCCTGTCTGTCTGTCTACTTGGCTATCTGTCAGTCAATCTTTCTGTCAAAACAATAAGGTTATTATGGCGGACAATGCCTTTTGGCATCGTGTACCCTCTGGCTACTTAAATGTCCCTCACATGTTCTGTACATTGGAAATTGATGTTTACCAGGCATAAAGACAGAAGGGTACAGTGGCCAAGCAAATAACCCCAAAAGAGCAGAAAATCAAAACTCCTGGAGTTGAACATGTCCAGGGTCCTGATTTAGTACCCATGGAAAGCCAACAGTCTCAAAAAGTTAGATTTTGGTGAGGGATGGACTGTCATAGACCCCCATTCCTTCAAGATCTGCAGTACAAATCTCAAGTTCTTGGAGTTTTTTGTCTACATAAAATGTCTAAAAATGTGCAAAATTTTTAAAGATTTTTGGGGAATTTTTGACACCAAGTTGAAAGCCAAAATTGCAAAAGTCGGTATTTTTCCCACTAAGGGACTAACAAAATCTGAACTCCCTGCAAGAGATCAAAGACTTTCCATGTCTTTTGTACACAGCAGCACAATATAGCTTGGCTGGCTCTTTGCAGCTTGTTTCCATGACAAGAGTAGTCAAAAAATGACCAAAATTGCCATTTTTCAGTAGGGGCACCTGCACAATGACCCACCTGCCTGCCCCACCCCTACCACACACCATCCCACCCCTTCATTCATATATCTGGATTAAGATGCTGGCAAAGTTTCATTGAAAAATGTCAGCTCATTTGTATATAATTTTCATAAGCTTGCAAAGTTTCAAAAACGAGGAATTGTACAAAATTTTTTCCACCTGGAAAGTGTTAATCATCTCCTCTAATAGTTATTCACTTTTCCAATTCTGATGCATTTTTTAAATGGATTCTTTATGAAAAATTAACATTGCCCTTAGCCATTAGATTTTTGAAAACTTGTTTCCACTCAGAGCTTTGAGTGGCCAAAGGGGGCCAAAGTTTGCAAATTTGCAGAATACGTGAAATTTTTGTTTTTCATTCGATTTTCAAGAGATATTTTTCTTTGGATTTTTTTTTTATTGTAAGATTTTTAGCTCACCTGGCTATGCAAGAGTGAGCTTTTGCCATCACTTGGCGTCCGTCCATCGTCCGTCAGTCTGTCCGTACGTCTGTTGTAAACTTTTCATTCAAAGATCTTCTCCTCTGAAACCACTGGGCCAATTGGAACCAAATTTGGTCACAATAGTCCTTGGATGGTCCCCTTTAATAATTGTATCCATCAGGTCCGTACCTCATCCAAGATGACCACCAGCAGGGAACATAGTATTAACATTGGACCCAATGGAAAAGACACTCAAAGATCTTCTCAGAAACAACTGATCCAATTATAACCAAACTTAGGCACAATGGTCCTTAGATGGTCCCTTCCA
Organism: Modiolus philippinarum; assembly: GCA_002080025.1. Classification (NCBI taxonomy): domain Eukaryota; kingdom Metazoa; phylum Mollusca; class Bivalvia; order Mytilida; family Modiolidae; genus Modiolus; species Modiolus philippinarum. The sequence goes on along the minus strand of MJUU01036344.1, from coordinate 62,043 downwards.
AAAAAAGGTATCAATCAGGTCTGTGCCTCATCCAAGATGGCCGCCAGCGGGGAACATAGTTTTAACATTGGACCTTATGGAAAAGACATTCAAAGATCTTCTTCTCAGAAACTACCAGTCCAATTATTACCAAACTTAGGCACAATGGTTCTTAGATGGTCCCTTCCAAAAAAGGTATCCGGCAGGTTGGTACCTTATCCAAGATGGCCGCAACAGTGAACATAGTTTTAACATTGGACCCTATGGAAAAGACTTTCAAAGATCTTCTTCTCAGAGACTACCAGTCCAATTATAATCAAACTTAGGCACAATGGTCCTTAGATGGTCCCTTTAAAAAAGGTATCAGACAGGCCTGTGCCTCATCCAAGATGGCCGCCAGCAGAGAATAGTTTTAACATTGGACCGTATGGGAAAACTCTGAATATTCAAAGATCTTCCTCTCAGAAACTACCAGTCCAATGAGAACCAAACCAAACTTAGTCGCAATGGTTCATCGGGGGTCCCTCCAAAAAAAGATATCCAGCAGGTTCATATCTCTAGAGTTATGCCCCTTGAAACTTTAAAATTTGGTGAATTTTAGGGTTTCTGACTGATAACTTGTGAATGAAATAACACAAGGTCTTCAAACTTGGTATGTAAGTTGTTTACCACAAAACTCAGGTCAAGAAAGATTTTGGGTTTTGAGGTCCAAGGGGTTCTGGAGTTATGCCCCTTGAAACTTTGAACTCATAATTTGTGAATGAAATAACATACTGGCTTCAAACTTGGTATGTAAATTGTTTACCATAAAACACAGGCCAAGTATAATAGCGATGCACAAAGTTCTAGGGTTATGCCCCTTTTAACTTAGAAATTTTGTGAAACGTGACGGGGTATCATGTAATGCACCATTACTATTTTTTTTTATTGCATTTCAATGGAATTTATTTTCTTTCTGTTCCGCTTGATTTCAGCTTTGGGTCAGTAGATTTTGCGTAGCTCTTACTGTGCTTTAAAGAATTAAAGGGAAAATTCACAAAAAAAATAAAATTTGATATTATTTTCCATTTGTATAAATGAACCAGTATACATCTATATTAATGTTTTATTCCAAAGGATAAGTGCATGAGATCGATATTTTGATGAGATTGACTTCGTTGTGCGGGTTGCCATTTTGCCATCCTCTCGATAAAAATTGTCAAGATATGTCTAATGACCTTAGAGATACCAAATAACGGTGACCTACCGTTGCCATCATGTACATTCTTTATCCATGTGAAGCAGACGGTTGTCTAACTAAATGATTGTATGACAAAAGTGCATTATATACTTTTCCTGGTTTTGTTCAAATATTTTGATCACATCTAGGTACAAAACCAACATTTTATTTTAAAAAAAATGTTTGAAAATATCAAAAAAGGTGCAATGCGAAAATCTGAGCATGGATATAATAAATCTATGTTCTGACGAGCAGACTGCTCTACAAATAATTGAAATAATATTAGCCGGGATAATAAGAAACACCGACAGGTAAATTTTTGACAGACTGTTGTCCAACAAAACAACAAACCTGTTTATTACCCCCAATCAACAAACATGTACTTACCTGTGGCCATGACAGGAAGTATTAAGCGTGGTTTATACTCTGGTCCCTTTCTCTCTCTCTCTCTCATCCAAACACTAATACACAAAACTTGCATACAGTCGGATAAATTCCGATTCATAAGCGAAAGTAATATATCATGTTTATTCATCAGTGTTACCTAACCTCGCAGGCATGCAATTAAAAAAAGAAGGAAACAAACATCTCTAGTTTCGAATCCCAAAAGGAAATAGATGTACCCAGGAAAGGCACAAACGTTGCCAATTTATCTAAATGTTCTGATGACAAACCCAAATACTTTTCAACTATACCAGACAGTGCTTAGTACAGATGTACATTGCATCGAGCAGTGCTTAGTACATGGCAACGAGCAGTGCTTAGTACATGGCATGTATTTTACAGAAAAACATTAACACGTTCTTTTTTTTTGTATCCCTTCCATATTTAAAGCAATTTGGGTATTTCTCACATTCTTTTCTTTCTGCGACTTTACAAACGCGATATTTCTAGTGGACCCGCTAATTCGCACATATTTGTTAATGAATATGAATATCTTTATTGTCGTGAACTAAGCTTAGTTGCAGAGAAGATAAATATAATATATAATGAATGAATAATACAATTTGCATGTGTGGAAGTACAAAAACACAAAATTACAGTATTTGTTAACTGGGAGAGGTAGAATATGGGTTTATGCATAAAAAACAAACTATACTCATATTTTAGATATGTATTCCGTGTAAGGTAATTAGCAAGAAATATTTTTGTCAGTTTTGTGTAGATGTAAATTTTCTGAGATCAACAGTAAAATTTTTCAATATTACAGATTTAGTAATGAGAAATCATTCAAGATAAAAAGCATTTTTAAATGAAATAGAGTTTAGGTGCCTAAAACCAATCGTAAATAAAAGTCTAAGCTAATTATTTTTTATACGACTCTTGGGCTCACCAGTCTTAAAAATGCATGAATATTCAAGATTATGCGACATTGTAAATGATGTTTGTATATATGCTTGTATTTTTTTCCATTTGAATAGTAACGCAATGAATTTCTAATTTGATTTCTATTCATAAAAAAAAAAACACTATAACATTTATTAGATACACATTGGGCGAACTTTTACAGTTCTACTTGTTTTTTAATTAGAATATCTTGACTCATCATTGTCAATTATTTAACCCCCTTCTTTTCAATATTTTACTTATCTCTTAAGAGTCTGATATCTGAATGACACATTTTTTTATATTTAAAAAAAAAGACAGCAACAGAAGATCGATTTTTATAAAATTTGTTTTCAAATCTCATCCAATATTGTCTACAACCAAAACGTGCACCCACGTGCAATTATAGCCTCAGTATATTGTTTCTATTGATGTAATTTCCGTCAATCATCGGTACAGGTAATCATGTAAAGATTTGCAAATTGGCTTAGAAATTATTACTTAACACCTGAGGGGACACAGGTGTTAAAATCTGTGTCACCTGTGTGCGAGAGATCATTGACATCAAAGATTGCTTGCCGCTTGTCAATGTCAAAAATTAATCATTGAACGATTAATATTAAAGAATAACGCAACAGTTAAAAAGAGAAAATAAAAAACTTTTTTGAATATAAATAGCTAAGTATATCAAAATGATATAATGCATCCTTTAATATACAAAATTAGGATTTGCGCTTTCAATTAAATCATTTCAATCGTATAAATTCATAAAGACCAAAGAATTTTTTATTTTAAATTCCTTTGGAGTTTATTTACATCCTTTTTATTTTTTGATTATTGGCCACATCAAAAATCATCTGTGCGATTTAAATTACGTAAACTGATCTGTATCGATGCAGACTTTTAAAGATATTTCCCATGATTCAGTAGTAGGTTTTGACGTCACAACCTACAATTACAGTCAAAATATATTATAGAAATTCTTAAATAACTTCTTTATTTTTTCGAATTTTTAAATAAAACTTGAAATATATGCATTTTTCATTACAAGGAACAAAATAAGCAAACATGTAAAACATCGTGAATTTTCCCTTTAAAAGGGTTAATTTTACATTCCCTAGTTCATGTTCAGCTAATTACTATGTCAAGCTCTTTATAGGCTTATTTGCCATGATGTCACAACGTTGAAAATTTTACATGTGGACCCTTTTGGTTGGCAAGAAATCGTATTCATTTATTAGGGTCATAAAAATGTCATTTTTCAATTACCTGGTATGAAATTGTTTTTAAAGGTAATCTTATAATTTCTTTTGATCTGAATTCAAGACCTTTTGAAGTTTAATAGGATATACATTTTTTCTATTTTTGATCAGTTTTATTTGATCTAAATCAAGTATTTGTATAGCATTCAAATTTTTCACAAATTCCAAATATTTGAAATACACATTTCAAATTGTTCATAGGAAATTTTTCAAAAGAAAAATGTAAGAGAAAATATGAAAATCTCCAGATTTATTATGCATTTTACAGATCCATAATCGGACTAGTATGTAAAAAGTTATTTAAAAAATAAAATTCTGTCCCATTGCTATATACAATGCAAGTTATTGTTGAAATACAATTTTGCCAACCAAAAAATGGATTTTGTGACGTCACTGATTGGATTCCCGAACAAGCCTATTGTGTCTGTCTAATTACTCTGTCAAGCTCTTTACCATTTTCACTTTCACTTTAAATTACACTTATTTAAATTTCAATGGTCATCGGGTAAACATTCTGTTGTCATATCATGCTGCACTTGGTGAAGCCCTTTTTGTCTTGCCAGTCGCGGAAAGCGAGACATAGGCGTGCAGAGTGCGACAGCGGCGTAAACTCAAGTTATTATATAGAAGCCTTTGATGTAGGAACTTTATATTTGGTCAATAGGTAGCTTACGGCGAACCCTATCTGTTGGACCCAAATCATATGACCTTGACCTATATTGTGCTGTCCAGTGACCATGTTAAGTGTTTTTGCTTAAGGGCATACGATACAGTTACAGGGGAGATAATAACGTTGTTATGCGGAGTGGTAACGTTTTCCCCGATTTTCGTGACGTCGCTAAAAACATGGCCGTGAATTAGCGGGAAAAGGACAGTATTATTTTAAAACATAACCCATACCAATCGCAACTTCTCGGCCAATTCCGTACAATTCTGGAATTGTAGAAGATTGGTCCAGAATGTTGCGTTTGAACCCATCCCAGTTTATTCATTACGGGGAAATGCACTATCCAGGATCTTACTTACAACACATCCTTTAGATTAATATACAATATAAAAAAAATTAACAAAGTACGCTTAATTATTGCATTCATAAATAGGTCTTAAATTTTATACCTAGATAAATCTATATGGTGAGTGGTTCCGTAAAACGTCGAAATGTACTGATGGAACGTGAATGATGGGTTGTGTATTTGAACCAGTCGTACAACTGTAGACTTAAGAAGTCACTACTATATAAAGTAAATACAACAGGATTGGTTTAATTTACGAGACATCAAACTGGTTAAATAGTTGGTAAAATACCCGGTCTATCCTCTGTACCTTCTAAGATAATTTTTTTTTTTCATTTTATTTATTTGGTCCTTTAATTACAGGTATTCAGGTTATTACTTCATTGACGAGCTAATGCAAACAGAACGAAGAAAAATTGGCGGGTAAAAATGACGGACGTTATACGAAGAGAAAAACAAAGCAACATCATTTACTGCTAAAATATTATTTTGTGGTATATTTTTTACAGTTTTTCTCAAATATCTTAAAAACTAGCACATGGACCCCCTATTTTCTCCCTAGCTTTTGAAAGAAGGTGGCAGAGAGAATCAATTACCTAATTATGAAGGATAAATCAATAGTTGATTTTTTTCTATAGCTCGATTTCAGTACATGAATATAGCTATAATTTAACATTATATATACAAAAACACCAAATGAGGGATATACAAATGTATCGCATTTTGTTAATATGTTTTATCATAGTCCCATTTAAAGGCAATAAAATGAGTAAAACAGATAAAAAAAACAGAACTGAAATAGCCCAAGAACTCTGAAAATTACAAACATTAAAAAATTTCCATGAAAAACACAAATTATTATACCCCCTGCAAACAAAGTTTGGGGGGTATATAGGAATCACCATGTCTGTCCGTCCTTCCCCTTTCGTGTCCGGAGCAGAACTTTTGTACAGTAGCACCTAGGATTATCAAACTTGGTGTGTGGATGCATCATGGGAAGACGATGTGTCGCGTACCAAATTTAGGTCACTGTGACCTTGACTTTGACCTTTGACCTTTATAATAGTAAAACCATGTGCATTTCGTGTCCGGAGCAGAACTTTTGTACCGTAGCACCTAGGATTATCAAACTTGGTGTGTGGATGCATCATGGATAGACGATGTGTCGCGTACCAAATTTAGGTCACTGTGACCTTGACTTTGACCTTTACCTTCATGATAGTGAAACCATGTGCATTTCCTGTCCGGAGCAGAACTTTTGTACCGTAGCACCTAGGATTATCAAACTTGGTGTGTGGATGCATCATGGGAAGATGATATGTAGCGTATCAAATTTAGGTCACTGTGACCTTGACTTTGACCTTTGACCTTCATGATAGTAAAACCATTTGCATTTCTTGTCCGGAGCAGAACTTTTGTACCGTAGCACCTAGGATTATCAAACTTGGTGTGTGGATGCATCATGGGAAGACAATGTGTCGCGTACCAAATTAAGGTCATTATGACCTTGACTTTGACCTTTGACCTTTATGATAGTAAAACCATGTCCGGAGCAGAACTTTTGTACCATAGCACCTAGGATTAACAAACTTGGTGTGTGGATGCATCATGGGAAGACAATGTGTCGCGTACAAATTAAGGTCATTATGACCTTGACTTTGACCTTTGACCTTTTTGATAGTAAAACCGCGTCCGGAGCAGAACTTTTGTGCCATAGCACCTAGGATTATCAAACTTGGTGTGTGGATGCATCATGGGAAAACGATGTGTCGCATACCAAATTAAGGTCACTGTGACCTTGACTTTGACCTTTGACCTTTATGATAGTAAAACCGTGTCCGGAGCAGAACTTTTGTACCATAGCACCTAGGATTATCAAACTTGGTGTGTGGATGCATCATGGGAAGACAATGTGTCGCGTACAAATTAAGGTCATTATGACCTTGACTTTGACCTTTGACCTTTTTGATAGTAAAACCGTGTCCGGAGCAGAACTTTTGTGCCATAGCACCTAGGATTATCAAACTTGGTGTGTGGATGCATCATGGGAAGACGATGTGTCGCGTACCAAATTTAGGTCACCGTGACCTTGACTTTGACCTTTGACCTTTATGATAGTAAAACTTGTCCGGAGCAGAACTTTTGTACCGTAGCACCTAGGATTATCAAACTTGGTGTGTGGATGCATCATGGGAAGACGATGTGTTGCGTACCAAATTTAGGTCACTGTGACCTTGACTTTGACCTTTGACCTTTATGATAGTAAAACCGTGTCTGGAGCAGAACTTTTGTACCGTAGCACCTAGGATTATCAAACTTGGTGTGTGGATGCATCATGGGAAGAAAATGTGTCGCGTACCAAATTTAGGTCATTGTGAGCTTGACTTTGACCTTTGACCTTTATGATAGTAAAACCGTGTCCTGAGCAGAACTTTTGTACCATAGCACCTAGGATTATCAAACTTGGTGTGTGGATGCATCATCTGAAGATGATGTGTCGCGTACCAAATTTAGGTCACTGTGACCTTGACTTTGACCTTTGACCTTTATGATAGTAAAACCGTGTCCGGAGCAGAACTTTTGTACCGTAGCACCTAGGATTATCAAACTTGGTGTGTGGATGCATCATGGGAAGACGATGTGTCGCGTACCAAATTTAGGTCACTGTGACCTTGACTTTGACCTTTGACCTTTATGATAGTGATCAAAAGGGTTGAATTTTTCCNTATTTTGTTCCTAGCTAATAACTGTGTCAAGCTTCTTTTTGTGTCCATCTAATTATTGTGTCAATCTCTTTACTGTGTCCACATTAACTTTGAACTACTTTTGTTAAAATTTCAGTGGTCGACATGCTGCGGTCGTATCATGCTGGGCTCGGCGTAGCCCTTTATTCTTTTCATATTTGGAATCCTTATATCGAGATTTACATTATATCGGATTTTAGTGAAAAAATCAATATGGGATCTATACTGTATCGTATGCCCTTAAGTCTGTTTCTCAATAACTTCAAGCTATAGGTCAATGATATTTGGTATATAGCTTCGTCTTGGTTAGTACATGTCAGTCTGCCAGATGGCTTTTGACCTTTACCTCAATTTCAAGGTCCAGTGACCAGGTTAAGTTTTTTTGCTTAAGTCTTCTCAATAACTACAAGGTATGGGTCAATGATATTTGGTATATAACTTGGTCTTGGTTAGTACATGTCAGTGTGCCATATTGATTTTGACCTTGACCTCACTTTCATGGTCCAGTGCCCAGGTTAAGTTTTTTGCTTAAAGGGAAAATTCGCAAAAAAATAAAAATTCAATATTTTATTCCTCATATCTTAGTTAGCACATAAATATATGTATTACTATTCAATTGTCTTGGATAACTGTACAAGACTGAATTAATTGTGAACAAATCCTGGTGCATCAACCGCCATATACTTAAAAAGTCACGTGATACCTAAAGACCACAAAATACCAAAACTCGACAGTCAAGTACCTAACCTGTATGAGTTATTATAGAAAAATAACATGCATGTGTTATTACTAAGGGAAAAAATTGATAACATATGTATGTTACATGCTTCAAATAGGCATTATGCAGTCATAGTTTTGTTATAAATGTATACCATTTTATTATTGCCATTATTGTCTATCAGCATGCTAGGAGTTAAAATCATAGGACTTTTCATAGTTTGCCAATATTGCAAAATATACATATGTTATTACAGGAAAATTATGCCTGTAATAATAGAAGGGTGTTATTACAGCTACTCTGCATCACTTAAAAGTGTTTTCCTCAGACCAGAATAATGCCTAATCAAATTACATTTTTATTTATAGTAATGTATGAGAATCAAAGCATATCAATAGGTTCTGCGCAAGTTTCTTAGTAATTCCCAAGTGTCTAATAAACTAATAAATATTTAAGTCATAAGCATTGTTATTACAACTAAAGTTATATCATTTAATAGCCTGTTCACATTGATTAACCATGGTTCATCAAAAATGTTTTAACTTAATTGAAAACTGATTTATCCAGGCTAAATAATTAGTTTCTGCGCAAAGGTCTAAGCAATTCCCAAGTGACCAAAAAAAGGTAATATATTTTAGGTTGCTACATACATATGTTATTACAGAATTAGGAATAAAGAGCAGATAACTCAAAACAACATCTGTAATAACACATGCATGTTATTATTCTGTTATAACTCATACAGGTTAGGTACTTGACTGCTCGATAAGCCTGTGTAAAAACAACAAGTACATAACTCTGATCTGTCCAAATAAATATAATTTCTTTCGCTAAATTCAACAATTTGTAATTTATTCAATAAAGAAATGAAAATTTGTAGCTATTTTTTCTTAATATATCATTAAATTGATAATATATCCAGAACTTTTACGAAGTTCCCGTGTTCACAATTAAATAAATAGAAAACATTGTAGAAATTAGGATTCATATACAGGAAGCATTCATAGTTATGAAGGCTTGTACTGACCAGTATTGTGTATTAAGTGTTTATTGAGAAGACAGGTGTCAGACCACTTCTACCTGTATAAATCACTTGACCTTACCTGGAAAAATGACGACCTCGGAGTATAATTCCCTGTTGATAACACTTGCTGTGTACACGATCAACTCCCCAAACACCTTATGCATTGAATCGGAATGAGACACACACCTTAGACTTATAATTTACGTACCTATAGTCCTACATACAAACAATAGAAACTCGGGTAGAAATTTCTATCTTGGGTTGCTTTTTTTTTTTAAACCGATTGCAGTTGTATTTACATTGGATCTACATTTTTATGTCATGCTATATTGTCGCGCAGGAGACGGCTCGTTTTATGCAGAAAATGAAATTGGTGCAAATTATTTGAAAAAATCAACGTGCTAGCCAAGTCTGATGTAGGGGATTTTTATTTATCGTATTTTCGTGCACAGTATATTACCTTCTATCAAGGACGTATAAGTCCTTGCTTCTATATAACGGCAAAATATTCTAGATCGTTGGGACACACAGATGTATAAAATCATAGAAAAAGTCATTTTCAGTAATATAACAATCTAAAATTGCATTAACTCGATCATATTATAAAAGCCAATTTCATCAACTTCGCCGCATGATGCTCAGGGTCTTGGTATTGTGCTCGAATCACATAAAACCATGAATATGGCATTGAAATGAGACTTAAAAAGTGCAATAAAAAGTGTCATAAAACTGCATATAAACGTACAAATACTAACTTAGGTATACTGAACACAGCCTAATCTCCGTGGTTTACAGTAACTGTCTGTATAAACGATTTCGGCATTATAAGTATATAATTTGAACCTGTGACTAATATGTTATGTATAGTCAAAGCTTGAACCCATGACACATAAGCATTTGAAAGTTTCACGTGCATTATAAATGTTGCAGACATTAAAACGGCATTACGAAAATCAACCTCTTAGGGACCGACCATTTAACTTGAAGGGGGTTGGGGGGGCTATGGTTTTTTTCTAAAAAAATATTTTGGATCTGATTTTATGTGAAAAAAATATTTTGGCTGCCAAAATGATGAAAAAAAATTTTCTGAATGAGGCTTTCTGCCCAAAAAATTAATGTTAATTTTGAAAAAAAATACTTTGTTGATACGTGTGCAAAAAATAAATAATTTGTTTCGTGCAAAGCGCGAAAAAAATTTTCTGTCCAGAAAAAAAAACCATAACCCCCCCTCCAGGTTAAATGGTCGGTCCCTTAATAGCGTTCTTATTTTATATAGAAGCTGGGACTAATATATTGATCATATTTGTCCCAGACAGAAACTTGTAAACCGAAGTTTGAGCACAGGCGGATTCGGCTACTGAAAAGGGGTCCAGAAAAATGGGTCTACGCTAATTTGTCGTATTTTGTCAAACTGCTGCACGAAATAAATCATTTCTAACCCAGAATACGATATCTTCAGATCATCCAGTTTTACTGTGTGTGACCCTCGCAGAAACACTATAATCCTGAATGAATTGCATCTGTCTTTTAAATTTTATCCAGTTTCCGTTATTTATTTAATATTAGTAAAGTAATTTAAAAGAGATTTGTGTATTGTGCTATAAGCGATTTTTTTTCAAAACAAGAGTGTGCCTTTTCTACCTGTAATTAGTGCAGCACACGCCACATTTACCTTTAGGGCATGCCTCAGGTAAAATTTGACACGGGACATGATTCTGTATATTTGGTTGTTAATTAACCTCTGATGATTACATCACTACAACATGACTGGAACACAGAAGCACGCGCGCCTGTGTGTGTGTGCACATATTTATTACTTCCTAGATTGTCACACAGATTGAGGATAATAACTAGAGAATTAATGTTTTTTGTTATTTTGAACTACTTTTCTGAGCTCTTTTTGCACCGATTTAAAACATAAAGAACCAATTTTATTTCTTTATAAATTTAGTATTTTATTTTTCTACGAAGAAGTTATGCAGAAAGAAACAATAAGATTTAGCAAAAGGGTAACACGCTTGTCCTTGTTTTTCTACAGTAATTAGCTATTTCATGATCTCACTCGAACGCTTTAAATAACGATATTAACAGTGGTATGATTGTTTTTTAAAATGACCTAGATCTAGCCAAGTGACGTCACTCAGCTAACTTTTGTAGCAGAAATGAATAATAAATATCGTTTTTCTCCTAAACCCATGTAAATTTTTACTTTAAACTTGGTCAACATGTTCACAATGTTACTTAGAGTAAATTAAGGTCTTATTCAAAATTTAGTGAATTTTCCCTTTAAGTCTTTTTCTCAATAACTACAAGCTATAGGTCAATGATATTTTGTATATAGCTTGGTCTTTATTAGTACATGTCAGTCTGCCATATGGCTTTTGACCTTGACCCCGATTTCACGGTCCAGTGCCCAGGTTAAGGTTTTTTGCTTAAGTCTCTTTTTCAATATCTACAAGCAATAGGTCAATGATATTTGGTATATATCTTGGTCTTGGTTAGTACATGTCAGTCTGCCATATTGCTTTTGACATTGACCTCAATTTCATGGCCCAGTGACCAGGTTAAGTTTTCTTGCTTAAGTCTGTTTCTCAATGGCTACAAGTGATACGTCCATGATATATGGTATATAGCTTGGTCTTGGTCAGTACATATCAGTCTGCCTTATGGCTTTTGACCTTGACCTCAATTTCATGGTCTAATGAACATAGTTAAGTTTTTCTGATTAGAATAGTTTCTCAATTACTGTAAGTGGTACGGTAATAATATTTTGATTGTAGTTTCCTCTTGAGTAGTACATTACTGTTTTAGCGACCAAGCAGGGATGGCTGAGATATGTTTTAGGGTCCACTCTTGTTATTAGTGAAAATAACATTCTAATTATAATTTTTTTTCTTACAGAAATTATTTTCACAAGCATTGTTAGAGTTGGCAGGAGACAGAAGACTGGAGTTAAACTGCTCCTTTGCCTTGTGTAAAGAGGTACTTTTATATCTTATCAGTACAGGGATGTGATACTTCCGCGGAATCGCGGATTTCCGCGGGTCCGATACTGACCGATTCCGTTATTATATGTATTTTTATACTTCCGCCAGGCTGATTTCTGGTTATTTCCGCGGGTCATCAAATGTATGAATCTCATCCCTGTCAGTAGTACAACTATCAGAATTATTTGGGAGTCCAAACTGGATATAATATCAAATATTTGAAGTCATTATAACCAAACAAACCAACACAGAAAAGTCAAATCACATTTAAGGTAGTTCTCATCTTTGAATGAATGTAATGAGAATTTCATTAAGTATTCTGAATTAGGACTAAATGAAAGGTAGATAATCAACGAGAAAAAGTAATAGGTTCATGCATTTGATTTTTTTGATACTATTACTAGCAATTAAAAATGTGGCGGGAAATATCAATTTTCTAAGTTATTCATAGGCCTTGAAAAGAAATTTGTTAATCTTGAAAAGCAAGTTAAAAAGTATATAAATTTCTTGAAATTTTGTTCCAAATTCCTGATAGGGATTTCCTTAGAGAATATAACATGAAAAGTGGGTGTTCATAGACCAAATATTTGCATGTTATGATATGGAAAAAGAGGAGTCGGCATATCTAACCAAATATCAGAATTCAACAGTGGGAACTACCTCAAAGAAAATAGCTTTATAAAATTTTTGTTAGGTATCAGTTTCTGTTCATGCTAAGTTAATAACAAAAGGGGTGCTGTGGACAGAAAAGCATATCAAAATTATTCCTTTTTAAAACAATTTTGTAAGTCATGTGTGTAGGTGCTCTATTAAAATCAATTATTGTGAACATTTTAAATAATTTGAAGTTAAAACTAACAAATTTTGTTAAACATGACTTTTATAATACTGCAAAAAAGCTTATCGGAAGTCAAACTAAAATTTGAAATTAAAAATTCTTTTTTATCCATTTATTCATTCTGTAAAAATGCATTTGAGATGCAGTTTTCATGAAATTTTGTTTTTTTTTTCAGCTTGTGTTGTTGGGAGCTGATGAAGGCCTGTTTTCTGTGAATTTGTATAATGGTAAACATGCCTTGGTAACTAAGCTGACAGGATTTAAATCAATACACCAAATAGTCTATATTCAATCTCTCAACCTTATAGTCATTGTAACAGGTAAGTATTATAATTATATAATTATGTTGTAAACAATTAAAAATATATAATACTTTGTGCTTGAAAGAAAGAAAAATGGTGCCTATAAAAGATCTATAATAAACAATTGTGAGAACAACATTAAGTCATTGTTTTCCTCCCTGGGAAAATAAAGTTAAGAGAAAAATATTGAAATTTGTCCGTCAAAATTTTAGTCTGTGCATTTTCTGACATGTATGTCATTCAGATTGATGACATTGTTCTTGAATGGTCGTAAATTAAAACATAACATACCTTAAAAGTGACCTTATTTGGTCAGGTAAAATGCTTCAAATTTACCCATTGCCTGAATTTTTAACATGGCAAGAAGGGTTTTGGAAAATTTCTGAAAACGTCTTGTTCACTCGAATCTTCAATTTTAGGAAGTAATTTTTCAAGGATCTTGGACCTTTTCATATCATATCAGTGTAAAGTTATGTAAACAAAACACA